>JACCGJ010012505.1:0-16709 GCA_013407085.1 Atriophallophorus winterbourni
TTGCAATGCTTTCAATCAATTCAAGCAAATCTGACGTTCACGTGGTCGGGCGGTATGTATCAAGATCTATATTATTATTCACGGTTATACAGACAGATATCCAACAGTCAAACATAATTGCTTTTTCCATGCTTCGAAGGAAAATCCATGCGATATGTGCAGAAAGTACACCAGCACATAACTTAAATATAATGGGTCAGTTTATCTAGTCTTGCCGCCTTGAAGCGTGAGACAAATGAACGTTGGTGAAGATTGAACTAGAGAAAAAAAGAACGGGGACATAACTAAGTTCTGTAGACTGTCATTATCAGGTAGTTTGGACACCAATGATTCATTCAAGCAATCGTATGGGGAATAGATGTCGATCGATCACTGTATTCTACCCAAATGTCCTCAAGCGAACCATATAAGTGACGATCGTCTTTGGTGGCAAGGAATATATTCGTATATACCCATTCGGACTTCGAATGTCAAGCTTAATTGACTAAAATTTGCGCATTCATCATTTCATGCTTTCTTTTTCAGTCCGCGTAAACGCTCTAGGTGGGAGTAAGAAAAATAATGAGGATTAAATAATAGATGCTTTTGGATAACTGACGTCTAAGCAAAAATTAAGCTAGAAGTTCAGAACATCACACAAGTTGGAGACATTCTGTTGATTAAAAGTTCGAAATCAGTGATATCAGGCATGTCTATGTGGGCTAAAATGTTTTCACGTTCAAGAAACTAGTAAATTGTCTACTGTATCTAATCACTAAAAAGCTAAAAAACACTGGACAGATATCTTCAAATGGAGTTCTTCTGGACATGTTTCTGAAAGAAAGATATGCGGCTCGTAAGATCTTGACTCTCTGTCGTCAATGAAGAAGAAGATAAAATCAGCAAAGACATTAAATAGAAACTAACTTATTTTCAATTGCAGCATCAATCCAGGTTTAACATAACACGGCGACGCCGGTACGTAGTGGAAATTTCGAAGTCAGCATTTGTGAAATTTCAGCATACCAGGACCATAATTAATGAATATTAGACGATAAAATACAAGTAAGAGGTATCCTAGGAATAGCCTCACGTGTGTGATGTGCGACTTGCCAACCTGTACTAAGTTTCTTTTTCTTTTTAATTGATTGCTTCAATACGTGATTGAGTTTTTTGCCGGATACCAAGGCCGCCCTTTTTACATAAGAATTTTCGCTGTAATACTCGGTATCGCCTAATAGTTTTGACAAGTGTGCGTCAAAATTTGTCCTTCGTTGATAAGAAAACATGATGAATTTAGATAGAGTTAGCGTTACAATTTACTAAAACATGAGGACATTTGATTTGAAAAATAAATAAAGTTTAGCACGACCCAATTCATATCCCCGCGATATATAAATATAAATGTATTCCATTTGTCGTAGCACATGCTTTTTGTTTGCAGTAAAAATTATGTTGAGCCCATGCCGCATAATTCCAATTACATTTTCTATGATTTAAATTAATGCAAGATGGCTTCAAAACCTTTGTGATTTTTCGTTTGGATGCAATGTACTAGATTCCGTGAAGGGTATTAGACAAAGGCAAAGAGACAAAGGCAAAGAGAGAAGCCTGGCATTTTCGAAATTTTATATATCTTTGGAACATATTAAAAATGCAAATATACACGTGATATGAAAAAACAAAATGAAGGTTATCGGCCATTCTTGCCTGATTTGTCATAATCGACTCAGAAATAACTGATTGATAATAAACACATACATCGATTTATGAATGATAAAGACAATGACAGTTGTGGCCCGTAGAATATCACTCTCCGGCCTGAATGCAACACCGAAATTGATGGCATTATCATGAAGTCACAATATTTCTGAAATAACCCAATACATTGTGTAAACGTGCTTATGGTCTGAATATTCTAAAATTTCACATAATCGCACCTCGCAAAGTTATATTCTTACTGGCGTCACTATGTTTGAAGCAACCTGGTTTAATTGGTCCATTGAAAATGAGTTAGCTATAATTGAAGGTTTTTGCTGCTTTTGATTGAGGGGACGATTTCTTTCGGACGTCATGCGCGTATATTTTGACTTGCATTCGAAACGGCCGGTGTCCTTACATTTAAATGACTTTTTCACTTTGTTCTGCAGCGTTTTTAGTCAATCAAGGTTGAAATCCGGCGTCACAGAATGGTGTACACACGTACACTTCGTGGCACGTGTGACAGAAGTCACACATGGTGCGCGCATAAAACATTTGCGAAAAATATAACGAAGAATCTCCATCTATCCCAACATCAAATTACGTAGTAAATCTTCGTACTCCTCAAGGCATAGAAACACAGTCCACTTCTTAGTTCGCCAATTGTGCACTGTCAGCTTTCTCACGCTATAAGACTGCAGGACCTCATGAAATATTTTCCTTTGTAATTAAGGATTGCTGCCGTGGTTATTTTCGGTACCGTAACTTAAGAATTGAGTTGGAATTATGATTCTGTAATTGAAATAATAAAGTTGGTGGAATCCAACTTACCCGGGTTTTCTTCAGTATACTCTATAGATGATGATAACGAAGAAAGAGAAGAAAAAGAATTTATATGTGTACTCGAATTACAACCGGCAAAATTTCAGCAAATGTGTGGTCACATGATTTGTCCAGCTAACACTACCGGATATGGTAAAGCCAAAGTACTTGAGGTTAATACATCTGTCAAATACCGAAGCATTAAAATAAACGCGATAAATGTTTTTATGTAGCGCTAAACACCGGTGTCAGACGTATCCGAAAATATCATTTAGTTGCATTTTTGGGGATTCAGTTATAAACGAAATGTTCAATACCTCTGACCAATGCCAGGAATAATTGAAACAAAAAAGTTTGTCGATTCGAAATTTCTAGTTCAGTGCCCCGTCAACGTTGTTCTCGTATTTATAAATAATCGCACATTGTTTACACCGAATCTGATATATGCGAAAAGAAAAGGAAATGGCGAAAGTACTGCATCCTGCTGGACACCACACGGAATTGGTTTCGTACGACAGTGTATTTTTTAACCTGTGCATCGAAGAATATTATATATATTGACCCCATGCATATATATTTCTTACCCCATCAATCGAAAACAATTTCTGCCGTTTGGATTTATAACTGATTTCTGAGCCGCTCAGTAAGCTAACAAATCCCGTTTTTGTTTGCTATATTATTTATAGATCTTATATTATTATGTGGTTTTCGTAAAGCTATATGATTTTCAGACCAATAAATTAAATAGAATTGATGACGATCCAATGAAAAATGTGTAATGGGAGGCCACATTCAGATGGTATTTGGAGTAAGGAACTTCGTAGTATAATGTGTAATGCATTGGCGTAAACCAGAACTGAAAAGTCGAAGCCATTTGCAATGCTTTCAATCAATTCAAGCAAATCTGACGTTCACGTGGTCGGGCGGTATGTATCAAGATCTATATTATTATTCACGGTTATACAGACAGATATCCAACAGTCAAACATAATTGCTTTTTCCATGCTTCGAAGGAAAATCCATGCGATATGTGCAGAAAGTACACCAGCACATAACTTAAATATAATGGGTCAGTTTATCTAGTCTTGCCGCCTTGAAGCGTGAGACAAATGAACGTTGGTGAAGATTGAACTAGAGAAAAAAAGAACGGGGACATAACTAAGTTCTGTAGACTGTCATTATCAGGTAGTTTGGACACCAATGATTCATTCAAGCAATCGTATGGGGAATAGATGTCGATCGATCACTGTATTCTACCCAAATGTCCTCAAGCGAACCATATAAGTGACGATCGTCTTTGGTGGCAAGGAATATATTCGTATATACCCATTCGGACTTCGAATGTCAAGCTTAATTGACTAAAATTTGCGCATTCATCATTTCATGCTTTCTTTTTCAGTCCGCGTAAACGCTCTAGGTGGGAGTAAGAAAAATAATGAGGATTAAATAATAGATGCTTTTGGATAACTGACGTCTAAGCAAAAATTAAGCTAGAAGTTCAGAACATCACACAAGTTGGAGACATTCTGTTGATTAAAAGTTCGAAATCAGTGATATCAGGCATGTCTATGTGGGCTAAAATGTTTTCACGTTCAAGAAACTAGTAAATTGTCTACTGTATCTAATCACTAAAAAGCTAAAAAACACTGGACAGATATCTTCAAATGGAGTTCTTCTGGACATGTTTCTAAAAGAAGAATATGCGGCTCATAAGATCTTGACTCTCTGTCGTCTATGAAGAAGAAGATAAAAGCAGTAGAGACATTAAACAGAAACTAACTCATTTTCAATTGCAGCATCAATACAGGTTCAATATAACACGGCGACGCCGGTACGTAGTGGAAATTTCGAAGTGAGCATTTGTGAAATTTCAGCATACCAGGACCATAATTAATGAATATTAGAAGATAAAATACAAGTTAGAGTTATCCTAGAAATAGCCTTACGTCTGTGATGTGCGAATGACCAACCTCTACTTTTTCATTTTAATTGATTGCTTCAATACGTGATTGAGTTTTTTGCCGGATACCAAGGCCGCCCTTTTTAACTATAAAATTTTCGCTGTAATACTCGGTATCGCTCAATAGTTTCAACAAGTTTGCCTCAAAATCATGCTTTCTTTTTCAGTCCGCGTAAACACTCTAGGTGGGAGTAAGAAAAATAATGAGGACTAAAATAATAGATGCTTTTGGATAACTGACGTCTAAACAAAAACAAGGATTCACGGTGCAGACGGCAACGGAAGCAGCGACAGACCGGAACCACTGGCGCGAAGTTGTCTTCGCCTCATGTGCCACCTGGCACGGAGAGGACTGAATGAATGAATGAATGTCAAAATTTTTCCTTCGTTGATAAGAAAACATGATGAATTTAGATAGATTTAGCGTTACAATTTACTAAAACATGACGACATTTGAAATGAAAAAAAATAAAGTTCAGCACGACCCAATTCATATCCCCGCGATATATAAATATAAATGTATTCCATTTGTCGTAGCACATGCTTTTTGTTTGCAGTAAAAAGCATTTTGAGCCCATGCCGCATAATTCCAATTACATTTTCTATGATTTAAATTAATGCAAGATGGCTTCAAAACCTTTGTGATTTTTCGTTTGGATGCAATGTACTAGATTCCGTGAAGGGTATTAGACAAAGGCTAGGAGAGAAGCCTGGCATCTTCGAAATTTTATATATCTTTGGAACACATTGAAAATGCAAATTTATACGTGATATGAAAACACAAAATGAAGGTCATCGGCCATTCTTGCCTGATTTGTCATAATCGACTCAGAAATAACTGATTGATAATAAACACATACATCGATTTATGAATGATAAAGACAATGACAGTTGTGGCCAGTAGGATATCACTCTCCGGTCTGAATGCAACACCGAAATTGATGGCAATATCATGAAGTCACAATATTTCTGAAATAACCCAATATATTGTGTAAACGTGCTTATGGTCTGAATATTCTAAAATTTCACATAATCTCACCTCGCAAAGTTATATTCTTACTGGCGTCGCTATGTTTGAAGCAACCTGGTTTAATTAGTCTATTGAAAATGAGTTAGCTACAGTTGTAGGTTTTTGCTGCTTTTGATTGAGGGGACGATTTTTTCCGGACATCATGCGTGTAATTGTTGACTTGCGTTCGAAACGGCCGGTGTCCTTACATTTAAATGACTTTTTCACTTTGTTCTGCAGCGTTTTTAGTCGATTAAGGTTGAAATCCGGCGTCACAGAATGGTGTACACACGTACACTTCGTGGCACGTGTGACAGAAGTCACACATGGTGCGCGTATAAAACATTTGCGTAAAATATAACGAAGAATCTCCATCTATCCCAACATCAAATTACGTAGTAAATCTTCGTACTCCTCAAGGCATAGAAACACAGTCCACTTCTTAGTTCGCCAATTGTGCACTGTCAGCTTTCTCACTCTATAAGACTTCAGGACCTCATAAAATATTTTCCTTTGTAATAAAGGATTGCTGGCGTGGTTATTTTCGGTTCCTATCGCATCCATATTTAATCTTTGCATGGAAAGAGCTATTATACCCGAATGTTACAAATCTGTCCGTATAACTCCGACTTCAACGAAAGATCATGGTACGTACTACTCCATCGGGTGCATGACGCAGTTGCTCAACGTACATTATTGCATCGTGCTACGACAAATGGATTTCAATTGTCATTCACAAGATTCTTGTGAGTTTGTCCACATCATTGAATGCTCTTCGTAGTTTATCTAACTTCATTTTCTAATTTCCTACGAAGATCTGTCTAGGCAACGACAACCTGGTAGTCTCGCTTCCCAATTACAGTCTTTAGCTGCGGCACACTGCGTGGATAAGTTTTGTGTTATTCTTTATATTTATTTGTTTTACTAATTTGTGTGAAAGAATTTATTCAATTACTCAAAACGCTTGCACAAAAATGAGTTAATTTTCTTGTTCTGTATTCCTTTGTTAAATCCTTTCACGTTAATCCTTCAAATACATAATCACGTTCACTTTTCTAGTTAATCTACCGTAAACATTGAAATTAATTGACTGTGCACGATGCGATTCCGTATTGTGAAAATTAGAATTGAAGGATGGTGTGATAAATATTATGTTGACCAAATTTACCGCTTAACCGATAAATATTATTGCAAGCCTAACAGAATATTCATTTGGAAAACGTCTTTACAGATTATTTTCGATCACGGTTTATAATTTAAAAACACTTTTGACAACGCGATATTCCAAGTTTAATTTCAGCTTAGCAATTCATTGAAGCATTGATACCGTACGCGATTTTTAGAAAAAATCCTACGCGCCTATGCTAAGTAAATTATCGATATTTACTTGCATCCGTTTGTCACACTCTGCAATTATAGTATAAGCGAGTTAATTTGATCGGATGTGGAGTATTGCATTTTAATAACAAAACCAAAACCTAACGACAATCATGATGCTATTAAAACGACTGGACAAAAACGATGGATGATTATAACTGATTTGCCGCATTTAACCTCACTAAGCATGTTTGGGCTAATCATTGTACTCATTGAAATCTCAGTTTTGCAATTCGTTATACAAATGTCTTATTAAGAGCGTTATAAAAATTTTGAAAATACTAATGACGATTATATTACACAACAATTGCATTAGAGAGTTACCAGAAGTGATGATGAAAACATTTATTTTAATATACTGGTTTTATGTTTATCTATTAGGTAAATGTTTTCTATGTTTTAAGCTCTCTATGGATTGATAAATTATAATCACAAACTGATGAAATTTAAAATATTTCACATTTTGAAATCGTTACACACCTTGCCGCATTTTAAACTGCCTAAACGTTTCTGAAGTATAATCAGACAAATCTTGTTCTTCTGGATGTCATAACGGTATCAAGTGTGCATGCAATCGGAATTATAATAAATAATCGGATTTAGCTATTCGATAATGATCTTTTTGAAATTCATTAACTTATCCTTAGAATCGTTTTATACGACAAGAGCCAGTTGCTACAATTTTAAATTTTATGTTTGCTGGCAAATTGATGCGAAATCACGTACATATGTTTATTTACATATGTTTACTTACTCGAATCAGGAAATATTTTGTATTCGAAAAGATCCACATGATACTCTTTATTTTCGTCTAACGGAGTCGTGAGTACTGGAATCAATACGGCGGGCCAATATGTTGGATAGCGTGTATAGTTATCGAAGTAGTTTAATTTAAGTTTAATGTCTGCAAACAGATGCAGCTTTTGTCCATTGCTTCCACTTTTAAATTTCGTTATGTTGATATCGAATCCTGCTTCAGAAAATCGTTTCTTCATCTAATTTGATTTGATTAATCGTCAAAAATACGGTTCACCTTATCAGACATTTCTTTGCCCGAATTCCCTGAGTTCGTAGCAGAAGTAATTGAATCAAAACCCCATTTGATGATTGTTTCGTTCCGGACGTAGACCCTGAATTCTGAAAAAAAACAACAGTTGTGCTTCTCATCCACGTTATATAACGAAAACCATTACATTATTATTATATAATAATAATAATATATTATTAATTATAACAATAATGAAAATAAAAATTATAATAATATTATCAATATTATTAACAATAATGATAGTATGAATAATAATAATACAAGTAATAATAATAATAATATTGATAGTATTGATAAAAATGAAAAAATAATAATATATCGGCTTTTATTATATTTCAAATGAATTTTCGGCAGAAATATTGAATTGTTTCAAAGTATTTCAAAGTTTTATTGGTCTTTAGACCAAATAATTTAGAGTAACCATGTATTAAAATATATGGAATGCATAAAAACAACAAAAATGTTTCAACAATAGGGAATGACTCTTGTGTACTCAGGTGGAAATTTGGATTCGGTCAACAATAATTATCAAGTTCACCATTGAACTTGTTCATGCTTGATGAACAAGTGATATGTGGGGGCGGAGAGTTCCATATAAAACAAACTCGAACACCCATGACGAACCTTTCACAATTTGATCTAAATAATAAAATAATTAAATTGTTGCCATGAGAACTTCTTCCAGGTGCTTCTTGCCGATGGAACAGTTGTTCAAGTTGATGATCAACTGTCTGCAGAATGTTGATTAGCAGGATCCTGTCACCCCTGATACGACGGAATAAAAGTCAAACTGGTTCACATTTGCAATTCTCTCCTTTGTTTAGTCAATTTTGTTTTACACTCTGGCATAAACCTCTATGCAAAACAGTATATAAAATGTTGAATCCTTTATCCTGTGTATGTTTATATATCTGTTAAATGTGATTAGCAACACATTTGCATCCGTTAAAGTTTGAAGTATCAATAAATCAAATATTTTCTACAAACTTAAGCTCGACGGCTTCAAGTTGTGGTTTCTTAAGTCTCATTACCAACGCGCGAATCTTGCCGTTGTAAACCTTGAATAAGCTCTTGCGTGTTCAACATAGTTTTCACCTGGTAGCCTCTCTTGTATACTGCTGGGTTTGACGTTCTGATCAACGCATTTGCCACTAAAAACTTAGATGGGGTAAACTTGAACAAACATTTCACAACGTATCAAATATTCGAAGATTTTATGGTTTACAACAAGCAATTACTTTACAATAACCATGCAGTTGAACTATAGGTACAAGTGTATATGTGTGTAGAAAAATGTCAAAATCAAAATAATTCTGGTAACGATCGATTATAAATAGTTCGGGGCATAATTTGGGTTGGCTCTCAGGAAATCGTCTAGTTTTAATTTAAATATAGAGAAAGTGTTTGAGCTTACCAAATCGGCTGGCAGGGAATTCCAAGCAAAACAAATACGCAGAGAATAAAAATACCTGCGACAGTTCTGAGTGGAGTGGGGTATTTCCAACTTGCAGTTGTGACCGCGGTTATTGCTGGATGTTCGTCGGTGAAATAGTATATCCAAAGGGTGGGAAACACTGTTAAGGATTTTGAATGTGAGGAGGAGGTCGGCTCGCAGTCTCCTTTGTGCAAGCGTCGTCAGCTTCAGTTTACTTAGTCGGTCAGCGAATGGTAGGTTTTCGAGCCCAATGACCAACTTTGAGGCTCTGTGGTGTATGCGATCCAATAGTGAAATGTCTTTTTGAAGACATGGAGTCCAGGCTTGTGAAGCGTAATCAGTAAGCGGGTGTATGTACGTGTTCATCATCAGAGAAAAACATCTCTGGGAAAAACGTCCGAATATCCGCCTTAACACACCGAGCATCCGAGACGCGCGTTTGTAAACGGCTTCGCATTGTAGACCATTTTTCAGGCTACCGCAAATCCAGACACCCAGGTCTTTTTCTTCTTTGGTGTACTCCAGGATATTGTTGCCAAGCTTGTATGAATGAGAAAAGCTTAGCACACGACCAATGTGCATGATTTGAGACTTCTGCATGTTTAGCGGTAGGTTATTTTCAGATAACCACATTTGCACAGCATCCAAGTCACTTTGAAGCACACTGCAATCCTCGGCAGTGCTGATTTTTTTCCATATTTTTATGTCATCTGCGAACAGAACCATCTTACTGCCGCGTGGTGTTGGCAGGTCATTCATATAGATCAGAAACAGTATCGGTCCAAGCACGGATCCCTGTGGAACACCGCTAGTGACGTCGATTTCCTTCGATAGTATACCGTCAACTCGAACCCGTATGTGTCTTTTGCTGAGATAGTCTCGCAGCAAGTCATACAGTCCTCCAGCAATACCGTGTTTCTTTAGCTTGTTCAGCAGTAAGTTGTGATCAACTCTGTCAAAAGCTTTAGAAATGTCTAAGTAGCATGCATGAATACTGCCTCCGGCGTCCACTACACTAGTCCAGTCGTCCAAACATGTCAGCAAATTAGTTAGACAAGAGCGGTTTCTGCGAAATCCGTGCTGGGCAATTGTCAAGAGTCCGTTCGATTCCAGGTGGCGCACTACTTCTGCAGTGATTATGCGCTCAAAAACCTTCGAAACCGAAGACAGCAATGTCACAGGCCTGTAATTTTTTACTTCAGAACGGCATCCACTTTTGTAAATTGGTGTAATTATTCCCAGCTTCCAATCAATTGGTACCATTCCGACTTGAAGCAATTCGCTAAACAGACGAGATAAAGGTCCCGAGAGCTGCGCATGACAGCTTTTGAGGAGCTTCGGTGAAATTTCGTCTGGTCCCGGAGATTTATTTGCGTTTAACTTTCTTAAGTGCTGCGCAACCACCATCGGAGTAATTATTATTTCACTCAGAGTGGGACGATCATATCGAATGCTTGGTTCCTGTTCGTGCTCTGCGGATTTCGGTGCAAATACTCCAGCATAAAAGTCTGCTAACAAATCAGCGGTTTGTTCAACGGATTCTGTGAAGCCGGACGAAGTTTTCAGGGCAAAGACTCCTGGTTTAATATTTGTTCTATCGTTTACAAGTCTATACAAGAGCTTCGGATTCTGGTGCATCTGAGTAATCAATTTCGATTGGAACTCTTGTTTATCATCTCGAATTAAGCTGATAACTTTGTTTCTCAGTCGTGTAAATTGTGCCCAAGAATCAGCTGTGTTGGTAGCCTTGTGAAACTCCCACGCTACTGCCCTTTGTTTCATCCACTTTTTGGTCCTGCTACGTAGCTTAAATTTGTTACGTCGAGGATTTTTCTTCGGGACGAGGTTTGAATGTTTCTCTAATATAAGTTTCAGGTGTTGTAGGAGAGAGCGCCAATGACTGTCTGAATCGGAGTAATCCAACTGTATGAGACTAATGCTTTGAAGCTCTGCACAAAGGGTACGGTAGTTTACCTTTCTGAAGCATTTCATTCCGTCAAATTTGCGCCTAGCACTACAAACGTAGTAGAATTCTAGGACAACGTGGTCGCTCCGTCCGATCGGCGGTTTATAGATGATAGTTTCTACAGCGGTAGGATCAGATGTAAGTATCAAGTCCAAGGTAGACGGCCTGTCAGCTCCCCTCATACGAGTAAATCCTTTAACGTGGTTATAGAGGGGTGTGTAATCCAAGACTGCTCGAAGTTCGTGTTCAAATGTCTCTGGTGGATGATCATCACGGTTATATAGCTGGGGAGGTTGAAGTCTCCCATTATCAAAATTTGAGTGTTATATCGCGTTGTTACATATTGCAAAGCAGTAATCAGTTTATTGTTCAGGTCGAGGTTCGCGGTTGGAGAACGGTAAATCACTCCAATAACGCACTGGTCACCAGAAGTAAGAGTTATAGAACACCAAAGCGTGTCGGTATATCCAGATTTTGGTCATTCATAACTCTGCAAATAAATGATTGTTTGCAGTAGAGTGCTGCTCCTCCGCCATCACTCAAACGGTCACGTCGAAATAAAGTCATGCTTGGTAAAGAGAGTTCTAGATCAGAAAACGAGGTAGTGAACCACGTTTCTGTTATGGCAACTATGTCTGGGTTCGTTTCATCACAAATCTCGGAGAGTTCGTGCAGCTTATTGATCAGGCTGTTTGCGTTCGTATAGATGCACTTAATTGTGTTTTTTATGAGTAATGACGGGGTGTAAGCTGTTTGGTTTAGCAGTTTGCTAGAGAGACTTTGTGTGTTTGTATATAAACAATCAATAAAGTTTGTAGTGTTCATATCACGAGAGGTTATTGGGGGTCCGACTCTGTCAGAGTCGGAATGCTCACGTTTTTTTGAAGTGGCGCATGAGGTTCCAATTGAACTGTGACACTTGGCGTAGGTTGATCAGTACTATCCGTTTGCTGAATTTCGGTTTTGATCCTGGGCAAGCTTAACTTTACGTTTTGGGGTAGATATCTTCTGTTTGACTTCCATTCGCGTTTGACATTATCGGTCATTTCGGTTGTCAAAAAGGTTAGCTTCAGAGGGCTAGGACCTTGCCCTTTATAGTTTGTAGACATCGGCATCCTGAAAGTGCTTACAAGTATGGATGTTTTAACGCCGATCTTTTCAGCTAGGTATTTCCACTGTTTGTGATCGTGCTCAAACTTTTGAGAAGGATCGTCTGCAGCGTAATCTGGAACACCCAGAAGTACGATACTTCTTGGATTATTTTCCTCTCGATAATTTTTTGTCGTCCTTCGCTCCCACCATGGTAGGTCCGGAAGGATACGACTTGTAGAATTGGAAACATCTCTAAGCTTGTAAGCATTTAAAAGTACGTTTTCCACATCCTCAGCTGATTTCAACGTTACTTTTAAAAGACTTGGATCATTTTTGCGGGGGGAATTCATGTGACGGTGTAGCCGAACAATTGATGAGGGGGTAACTATGGACAGTTTCATCTGACTACAAAGATTATGCCACTCCACCAAGTCGTGCTTCTGTTTGGCTTCGAATAGCGTTTCCTGTGACTCGGTCACGTTGGTACATATCACACTGAGGTTTATACGTGTGGGTTTTGGCTTATAGTTTGGGTCCTTGTTTTTGACGGTGGCTATGTGGATTTCTTTCTGAAATCCGCGACATGTGTGCAACGCTGGTGAATCCTTTTTAGTTTTGGTCAGATTTTGCGCAGTTATCTGGGCAAATGTCGGCCTGCTCGAATGTGACAAATTCTCTGTTGAATTTTCGGTAGTGGTCTCTGAGTGCGGCAATAATGGTATTTTTGTCGCGTTCATTATGCGTTCATTAAGTGTTATTAGGCTGGATTCTAAGCCATTTAGACGTGTCTCGATTGTGTTATCAGTGGTCTTCGCTTCAGAAGATGTCACCTTTGGTTTGTTTTTGCAAACTTGGCAAACATAACAGACACCGGGACAAATGTCTCCATTAATAATCGCTACCACGTCTGGGGTCAACGACTTATCACATTTTGCATGCACCTTTGACAAGCAGTCGTAACATGTGACACATCTCGCCTTGGGGCTTACAACCTTTCGGCAAACCGCACACACGCACCGCGGGGTGCTTTGTCTCGTTTTCAGGGTCATTCGGTCAGGAAAAATTTCAACGCTGTTCACACGTAGTGTTTCGACCGATCGATCAACAATGAGTGGCGTGATGACGGTAAACTGCAGTGATCACGAAGTAGAGTGAAATCTGTAATCAATCCTGCAGTACGTTTCGGGATTTGATCTCAGGATATTCAGGGTAGCTCCAGTCGATGCAGAAGAAGTAGCTCCTTCGAATGATATCAATAACTAGAGAAACTTGAACAGCGACAACAACTTTTCACGCGTAGATCCTAAATGGGAAAAACACGAAAAATCACAAATTGCACGTATTGCTGAATACCACTACGAGAGTGATAATTCCAGATAGCTGAATTCGAGAGGATTTCAAAAATGTATAATGTATCCACTTAGGTCCAAGTGGAAGAAGAGTATATCCAGGTAATCGGGAGCTCAAAATCCACTGCGAAACCACACGGTAAGCCCAAGCTAATAAAAAAATCAAATTCTGGATTTATCTTCATTGCAATCACACGTCTGGAATTGATGTGGTTCACCAGAATTAAAATTCAATTGACATTGTTATACATGCCTCGACTTTCATCAACATTAGCATTTGCATTCCACATGACTTAGAATAATGGTTTTTATTCTTAGAAACTAAATTCATTTGTAAAATGTCGTTGATGATTGGTCATGTTTTTTCACTTAACGCGGAAAATTCCCTCCAATGCATAATCGAGGTTGGTGACGCATTGATGGCTGCGCCCGAAAGTGATCGCAAAAAAACGTTGTTCCCACCACTTTCTAGTATGAGCGGTCTAGGCTGCAGCAGATGTTGTATAACTTAAACGTTTTCAAAAAACATATAAAATACTAATGAAGACGCGCACATGTGCGAGTCCTTATTGAATTAACTATGGATACCGCGACTGCCAAATTGCTGCGAAAGGTATCCAGTGACTGAAGTAAGATTAATTAAACACATCATATCAATATTCATCATTTCAAAACCATCAGATTATGAAAGTGACCATAGTACGATCATACCTCCCGTTTTAATCAAAAGTATTATGAAATGCCGACTTGCTGGCAGAGGTCCAAGCTATACAAAATGAGGTTAGATACCTTAGATTCAACCGTAAGTCACGATTACACACCCTATTAACTTGCGATTAACCGAACGTACTCGTTTACCCGTTTACCAGAACAACCGGAAATACAGAGATGATGTGCGATGTTCCGTTGAAACATCCTGTTGCAACTCCTCGAATGCGCTGAACTCTCGGGCCGACACGTAACGAAGAATATTGTTATCGGCTTGATGCGCTTGTTTTTAATTTTCTTCGTAAAGGATATATACTATCCCAGATGAACGAGAAATATTAACCCTGTTATTCAGAATACAAATGAGTTCCGAAATGACTGTCGCTGATGATCCATAAAGAATTGTTTTGATAGAGATTCAAGAATTTATGTTATTAAAAAGTTCGTAGTCGTACAACACCACAGGATATTCGTATAATGACAATAAATATGTATACAAAATAAAGTGAGGCATTCTGAAGATCCACAGATTTATAATTAGAGAAAAAATTCATGTATTGTCCCGGTATGATGGCAAAATATTCGTTTGGATAAACATCTTGTTATAAAAACGGGATATTGGGTGGAATTTCTACGAATAATTATATCCAATTTGTCCCTAAAAATCCTTTCATTTATGATTGTACAACACCTGACGGTAGGGAATTCCATAAAAAACAAACGCGCACCGAATACAATAACTGAAGGCTGTTGCGGTGAGAATGTTGAATACCAAATTCCAGTAGATGAGTACGTGTGACATGGCTTGACCGAAGGCGATAAGTATGCATCAGAGGGTGCATCTTTGATTCAAAGTGCTTCAACGTTGTAATGGTCTGAAAAAGCATTTAGGCTCAATAATACCCCTAGAGATGGATTTAGGAGGTATATCCAATATACAGGAAAGAACAGGAAAACTTATGTAGTGTAAATCGTATCAAAGTTTGGGTTGTCTCTCAAGTATTTGTCCAAATTAGCTTTAAAAATATCCAGGTTGGCTGAGTGTGTAACAGTGGAGGGGATGGTGTTCCATGTGAAACTTACACGTACAGCATACGAATATCTTCGACAGTTAAGTCTTGAAGTTGGAATAAGCACTGAAAGTTCATGTTTCCGACTGGTACGGGGTGGCGAGCGTGTGAAAAGTTTGGACAAGGGATGGTTAGGGACGTGCATAATATTGTACATCAGTATGAGGTCACCTCTTAGTCAACGACAGCGAAAGTCGGGAAGATTGAGACTCCTGAAACGTTCTTCATATGGTTCAGCAGCTAGTCCATGTACAAGCTTTGTGGTTCGGTGGTAAATTCGCTGCAGAAGATTGATGTCTTTCTGAATCCAGGATGACCAAGCCTGAACAGCGTACTCCATCGCTGGTCTCAGATAGGTGTTCATGATACGGGGTGCTGACTGATTGGAGAATCTGCCGAAAATTCGCCTCAATAACGCCAATACTTGTGACGCCTTTTAGTGTGCCGCTTTGCACTGCAGTGAAGTCTTCAGACTTGAACTGGTCCAAACAACCAAATCCTTCTCTTCAGTTGTCCAGACTAGTTGGTGGAACCGAAGAGTGTAGTTGTAATTCAAAGTCTTTCCAATGTTCACACCTTGCACTTTGGGATGTTAAGGGTAGTTTGTTTTCCTCAGAGACCAATCGTGCAATTGTTAGAGGATCCTTCTGCAAAAATTTCACAGTCGTCATTTGTACGTATGCTTCTCCAAAGCTTGATGTCGTCTGCAAATAACATGATCTTGCATTTAACACGCTAGGGAATGTCGTTTGCGTAGATCAAAAACAAAATCGGTCCGAGGAACGAACCCTGGGGCACCCCGCTCGTAATTTTAAATTATTTCGATAAGGCGCCGTCCACTCTGACTTGGGCACTCCTGTCGCGTAAATAGTTTTCTAGCCAAGCAAGAAGTTTTCCTGTTATCCCGTGCAATTCAAGTTTCTGGATTAAAATACTATGATTGACGCGGTCGAAAGCCTTTGACATGTCTAAAAAGCATGCGTGGATGGAATAACCATTGTCCACACACTCAGTCCAGTCGTTTAAGGTGAGCAAGAGGTTAGATAGACATGAGTGATGTTTCCTGAAACCATGCTGTTCAGTCGCAAGCAGTCTATTGTTTTCGAGGTGATGGGTGATCTTTTCCGCTACTAAACTCTCTAGCACTTTAGAAATTACTGGCAACAACGTAACTGGTCTATATTTCGCAGCGT
>JACCGJ010012506.1:0-14078 GCA_013407085.1 Atriophallophorus winterbourni
TCTTCGATTCGTACAGAGATGCACAGACGATACTGGACAAGCTATCTGGTATTGTGCCCGCATTTGGAATGCATTTTGCACCCTCTAAGTGCAGTGTTCTGCTGCAGGACATCGACTTATCAAACGGCACTTTATTACTTGACAATCAGGCGCTTGAAATTGTAGATCGCTTTACGTATCTCGGTAGTTGTATCAATAATTCTGCATCGTTAGATGACGAGGTCTCGGCACGCATTTCTAAAGCGACCGTAGCATTCCGCAACCTAAGTCACCTCTGGCGTCAGAAAGGACTATCTCTGTTACTCAAGGGTAGAGTCTATAAAGCGACAGTTCGGGCTGTGTTACTATATGGATGCGAAACCTAGACCTTACGTAAAGAACACATTCAGCGTCTCCAAGTATTTGACAACCGGTGTCTCCGCAGCATTCTAGGAGTTAGCTGTTACAATCGTATGCGCACCGATGCTCTCCGAAATAAGTTGTTTGGTAGTAATGTCGATATAGAGAAGCAGATCAACCTGCATAGGTTACGCTGGTTGGGTCACAATTTACTGATGCCAGACCACCGACTTCCGAAACGGATTCTTTTTGCGACGCCACATCCCGGTTGGCGTAAATCTCGTGGTGGACAAACTGTCACGTGGTATAGGCAGCTAAAAACCCTTACTAGTAACCTTTCCAAAGTCGGTGCAGTATATATATGGTATGAAAACACAAGCCTGATCCAGGCAAAGTGCCGCACAGTCAGCGACTGCACGTGGGCTAAGATACTGCCAGGTTGCCCAGGCCTAGACAGATATGAGGGGGGGGAATAGAAATGGTAGTGAGACTCCAGCGTGTTTCTGCATGCAGCTCACTACCGTTGGCCAATCAATTTAGCACGATGTTAGCCGCACAGCACATAAATGCTGCACGATTGCACATCAGTGCCGTCGGTGCAGTACGTCTTCCAGGCTGAGTCCCCTTGATCAGATATCGCAATGGTTAGTTCCGCTTCAGGATATGTCCCGAAATCGTGTTCAATGGCGGTCTTGCACTAAGCATCTTCTTGGAGTGTTTGCATAATCTTGTATGTTGTCAAGCGGAGTGACGAGAAAAGCTTGTTATGATGCATGACAGTGAAAGCCGCGAGGAAGCTGCCATGCTGATGTCGCTCTACTCGTGCACGAAACTTGTTTGTATGCATGTTCCATGCGAGGTGTAGGCACCTCTACCCAGTTTGTTTGTGCTTACTCTTCTATAGAATCCGTAGCTATTTAAGTCCCACCCTTCCCATCTTTTAGAATTTTACTTTTTCATGGTTATGTGGCTGTTAATCATTCGCTACATGCTACCGGTGCAATGCTGTGTCTGATGATGGTGATGATGACTAGTTCCTTCCCTTGTGGTCTTTCAGTTATCAACTGCCGACAGCCAAACCACCTCCACAATCAGCTCCAGTGCAACTTCACACTCCAATGCGCATCCGCCTTCCTAATCCAGCGAAAACCACCCCGTTCATCGCTCAAACTTCGCTCATCCCTACAGAATTCTACTGTGATCGAGCGCAAGCGTTTTTCTATAATAAAAAAAGGACGAATCGATCTTAACTCTACACTCGCGCTTTACTTTCACGCACATCTTGTCTACCATCACAATCCAATGAACTTGTTGTGCACTCTCTTTTTTCTACCATTCAATTTGAACTCACGAGCCCTGATTCTGAATAACTTCTTCTTCTTCTTCTTCCAATGTATATTGCACAATGCCCACAAATTACGTTTCATATTTACATCAGGATATCATACTGTCGACTTGTTTTGTGGGACACTTCCAGGTCGCTTGTTTTGAACATGATGGTTACATGAAGAGTTCTCATGGTATAGAACTGTTTACGTGTACATTTCCATCAACGGAACTGTTTGGATCTTGATTTTTTTCTCTCTCGATCGAACTATAATCTGAAACAGACCCTACATCGCTGTTCCGTTTTTTTACGACACCTGTCTTGGTTGGGATTGCAGTGGGTTAGGGTTTGGGTTGATCTTCAGCAGGAGGCTATTCGGTCTCAAATTTCAAATGGAACACCTGCGCTTCAGAACGGATACTCTCATTGGTTGAAGCGATAACACTGTGTGCATATTTCTTGGAAAGTTAGCCCAGTGTTATCTGACTATATTAAATGTAGTTCGTCTAAAAGATCCGCTGGTCGGTTCAAGTTTCCTTTTATATCGCAAATCAAAACCATACAAACAAAGATAAGACATAGCGTGAACTTTGCGTATCATCCTGTTAATTACAATGGCTATGCGCCTCAGTGCGCTACAATAGAGCTGTTGTAAAGGTAGCGTTCAAACAGTTGTGACTCAAATTAAGCTGTATAGTGGATCGTTTTTCGACTGAACCCGACAAACGGATTTTTTAGGTAACTGTTCTTGGAGAACACCGCTGGATGTTTCCGGCTCTATCATTGCATGAGCAAGACTAAACTCAGAAAATTTTATGGTAGAAAAAGCAGTAAGCTTAACAATAACCATAGGATGACAAGGTATATGGAATATATAAAATATCTCAAAAATTAATAGGGACAGTCACATACCGCATGATTCGTCATAAACTCATCGAGTTTGGAAGCGAAAACCTCCACAGATTCTGATCGTGTGATTTTTTCAGGCAAATAGTTCCAAGTGAAACACATTCTTACCGAGAAAAAATTACGACGAATATCCAATCGAGAATGCGGAATGCTTAAAGCCTTTGAATGTGTTCGTGTTCGAGTAAGGCCATTGGGATTTAGCAAGTGTTTAAGGGGATGGTTTTCAGTATGCAGGATTTTGAATGTCAACAGGAGGTCACTACGTATCCGTCGTTGGGTAAAATCGTGTAGGTTCAGTTTTAACATTCGTTCTGTGAAAGGCAAATTTCTGTAAGGGGAGACCAACTTTGTAGCACGATGATAAATCCTGTCGAGTAGTTCGATGTCCTTCCTCAGCCATGGTGCCCAGGCTTGGATGGAATATTCCATAACAGGACGTATATACGTGTTAATTACCCGGGGTAGGGTTTCGGGCGTAAAAATCCGGAATATTCTTTTGAGAAGACTCAAGATACGGCAAGCTTTATCGTACACCATCCGGCAATGATGTTCAGGCTTAAGGTTAAACGAAACCCATATACCAACATCTTTTTCTGCGGTAGTCCAGACGAGATCTTGCGTGCCGAGCTGATACGTCTGGTGTAGAGATTTTCCAAGCTGCAGCATTTTACATTTCGCAGGGTTAAATGGTAACTCATTTAACTGGGACCAACGAAATAAGGTGCACAGATCCCGTTGTAATGCCATACAGTCATTAACAGACCTTACACGTTTCAATATTTTAATATCATCGGCGGTGAATCAGGATTATTCAACTTTATGATCGAACACGCGCTATTCATCGACACTAATGCTAGTGCGAATTGTCTGCAGTGATCAACATCAAACAAGTGCTCCTGTACTGAAACACTGATAATTCACAGCCCCAAACTCATGTTCAATGCCGCGAATCGAAGGCAACTTTGTTCGTTGGTTGATAGTGCAGCACAGTCGCTGAACCAGTAGAAGTGATTCTTGGAAAATCTGTGTTACGGGCGTTAGTAATTAATGTTGCGGGCCACGTTTCACGGCTTCGAATATGATATCACTCATCGCCTTTCTTGTTATCCCAAGGCCTGGGCAACGTAGCAGTATCTTAGCCCATGTGCAGTCTATGACTGTGTGACACTTTGCCTGGATCAGGCTTGTCTTTTCATACAATGATACAAGGCCGAACCAGTATAAGAACCCTGATCGGTAGCGACCAGTGTATTGCTACGCTGCGCACCCTTGAAGCAGCAAATATTTCGCAAATGGTAGTCACATTCTCGAGTTTTACAGTTTAGCTTGAACAGCAACCTGAGACTAGCATACTGGATGACGATGATGATGATAAGTATAAACTTAGCCGTCATGTCGTGTAATGGTAGAAACTCATCGTTATTCACTTATTACCTAGCTGAGTTCAAATTTTGTATTTTGGTTCCTTCAAGTTTGTAAATGTTGACAACGTGCCCCAAAACCAATCCTACGTATTGTGCGAAATTTGTATTGCAATTGGCTAGAGCAGTTTTTGGGTAACGTTTCGCTTGTGTTTTAGAGAAGCTTCGTTTCACCAAAGGTGATCAGGACAGAGAACATGACTAAATAGCATTCCATCTACCACTTGTGCTTGACCCAACCCCTAAGCCGCCTATAATAAGCCTAGAGGGGATGTCTAGTCACTTAGGCGAGACGAGGATCAGTTGTTGATTTGCCTGACATAAGGATTATTTTCGATAATCTGATACGGGTGAACGCGTTCGGGACAAAATAGCGTCATTGCATGGTCTTGGTTAAACAATTTTTCTGAAATATAACATGGATTTTGGCAAACTTATGTTCGCACATGTGCTCTTAACGGTATCATACAGTCCTCTTTACATTATAATCCTATATCTTTCAATTACAACGGAAAACACATTATCCATTTTGTTTCACGTCTGCCGCAAGTGATCTCCATCAAATTTGGTCCTTATTTTTTTTAAGATTAGAAGTTAAATTCATCACTTCGTTATCATTGAAGAATTTCGGTATAATGCATTTTTGAGATATGCGGGACCTTCAAATCGGCCGTGCATAAAATTAATTTCTCCGCAGGTTTTTTCAACATTTTTCGTTAAATGTCTACGCTAGCGATGGGCAAAATGTATCATTTTTTTCGTATCAACTGAGGCCAATTTTCGACGCGCAATTTTGCACGAATTACAAGATACCGGGAATTGTTTTGACACATTTGTCTCAAAACTTTTGGTTACACGATTTGTTAGTAAACTGGATCACATGTGGAAATTATCAATCAAGACGGAAAAGAAACACCGTTCAGTCGAAAAATTGATATCGGGACCTGTCGGTCAATTTGTTTTAAATTATTTGGTGAAATTTTTGTAACTGCTGTAAATTCGTTTATATGAATAAAGCCAATTTCTTTTTCTTCAACTTGAATAATAATAAAAATTTGCTTTGCGCATACGGTGGACTTTTTATTTCGGTTGGATTTGGACCCGATTTGGTTAGGTTCACTTTAGTTTTAAAAAACTTTTTTCAATTTACAACACGTATTCCGATGATCAACTATAACGCTATATTGCAAACATTCCACAATCTAAATCTTCTGACGCAAAATTTGTCGTATAGAGAATCCTATAACGATCATTTTGCTTTCCTTTCAATTGCATATCTGTTCGATATCGTTAACCGAATATTCAAGATATAATTAAGGACAGTTGTAAATGGCCACCCTATTCGCTGCTTAAGTAGCCTAACAATATTTCGGCCTACATACGTTATTTGTTGTCCGGCAATTTGCTTGGATCAGACTTGTGTGGTTTGATACATTTCATTCTTACTTAATTTTGTGCAGAATTGCTGAAAAATCGCGTGCACAAAAAATAAATGGTTTTATAACTACTGATGAGTAGCAGAGTTTGAGGAAATATATATCCACCAACTCGAACACGTAAACACGGTTTGCCAATAGCTCACTTCTTATCAAATCACAGTTACACCAATACGAACTAATTGTAATTATATAGTTCCCAACGTTCCGAAACAGGCACTAATAATCAACGTGGTATTCCTCGTAGTTTGCGGCCTCGTAAAAGGGACTCAGCTCGTCCTCGCCAATTTTCTTTCCTGCAAATATCGATAGTTAGTTATCAATAATGGCACATCAATAACACTGGCATTTTTCATCTCGAAAGAAAACTCTGATCGAAAATCAGCGTAGGCTTACTTGGTTCTTGTGGCACTTGATTCTGGATTATTGGATTCTTTTAAATTTGCACTATAATTAAAAAATTAGACATTGTCAAATCAGCGAACATCGTTTGGTTGAATGTTACAGAATACGGTGTTATAAAACTGCATCATTCAATTATTGAAGAAAAAGGGTTATTTATAGTGATTGCTATTGATCAATGAATCACTCACTATGTATTCGCTTGAGCTTACAAAATTTGATGGCCATGGTGCTATAGTGGTTAAGCCCTGCTTATTTTTCAATCGAGACAAACAAACAAAAAGATAAACAAAGGGATACTGTTAGGTGAGACATTAAATTTGTACATATCAAACGGAAACGGAGCATCAAGCTCCACTGCTTATTGGTGAAACATTTACTTCATTCATATATTTAATCATTCTCCACAGATTCGTTGTGCGTATCCATCTCCGATTATTAGTTTTCCTGTCACAAATTGACATCCATAATTATCACACAGCCAGCGGGTGTTGTACGTTTCGTATACACCACTCAATATTTTTGTTCACAAAGATCAAATAGATCAGAAAAGATTAAAGTTAGCATGCAAGACAGGGTGGTATGGTATGATGGTATGAAAGCACAAGCCTGATCCAGGGAAAGTGCCGCACAGTCAGAGACCTAGACAGATATGAGGGAGGAATAGAAATGGTAGTGAGAATCCAGCGTGTTTCAGCATGCAGCTCACCACCGTTGACCAATCAATTTAGCACGATGTTAGCCGCACAGCTCAGAAATGCTGTACGATTGCACATCTGTGCGGACAGGGTTAGGTGACCATCAAAAAAATACCCTAACATACCATGTAGTAAGATTATTTAAGTGCGTTATTAATTTCGCTGGCAACCAAAGGACACTTACCTCAACGCCATTGCTGTCTCTAGTTTTCCTGGATCAATTATAGCGTGCGAATCAAATAGAACGGAACATTCGAGTTTCTTCTTTGTATCAACATCACTGAGAACAATACGTTCGGGAACATATAGTGCTAAATATTGCTTTAACAAGTTGTTAAGATATGTTAGGTTCACAGTACCAACGTTTCCGTTGTCGGTCCTCCAGGAGTGTACAATGTGTGCCAATCTAGGATACCCAAATGGGCCACAGCTAATCGAATGTATTGGTCAAAGTTGGAACACAGCTGGTGGATGGAAAGATCTCGGTTTAGAAAGTAGATCCCGTTGAATGTTTGGTCCAATCCGATAGTTATCGCACTTCCACCGGGAAAGCTCTCAAGACAATACAATTTTTCTGTTGTAGGAATATTCAAGTGTCCGCAAAGGAAAGGCGGCATCGAATTTGTATCCCATTGGGCATCTGATTCACTATCTGATATCTCATACTGAACTGGAACGAGATTTTCAATCGAACAAATATCGATCCTTCCCACTGGTATTTCGCTGTCTGGTAAACAAGTGAGCTATGATAAAATTCTATTGCTGACCCAAATAAGAATGATTCCAAGAGAGACTCAATCCATTGGTAGTTTGATAAAATCTGCTTAGCTCGGGAGGGAGTTGTCTATTTTCTCTTTTTTCCCAGCTTCTTAGTTCATTCTCGTCCACCGGATCATTGGTTTGCAATTCGACATTCGAAACCGCGGGTAGATTTTCTATAATTTATAACCTCAATTCGAATGCTTACCTATATAATATTTCAAATCGTTAAAAAATTGTAAGACCATTTACGACCGATTTATGCTAAAATTTCACCAAGTTTATTGTACATTAGGAAAGACAAATGGCAAAATGTTTACAAAACGAGAACTTAACACGGGAGGTATAAAATGCAAATAAATTAGTTAGTGCATGATATGCGTTTCAACTTTCCTGGCAATATGGATAAGACCGTTCTTCATAAGCAGTAGACTGTATGCTTTTGTTTAATAAGACGCAAAAGTCTATTATGTGTGTATATTTGTTTCTGAGCTGTTGTCAAATAGGAGTAACTTGAAAGGAATGTTTGTATGTTTTGATCAAATAAGGCAATCACTGGATGATATGACAATTTTCGGCAAAATGAAGTTAAAGAACGAATAGATTCTCACTGTGTTGAGTTTTAATATATACAAACGGCTTCATTGCAAACAAATGATACTAAACAACGTAAGGAGATTATGATTCGCACGCATCATTGTAAAAGAAATTCACCGAAACTTATAAATCGCGTACCTTTGAGACGCAATAGAGACGGTTTGAATTATTATAAGGGTCATGGTTGAATAATTTATTATCATGAGATACAAACAAACTAGCCGAACTCTAAACTATCAATGTCGCAATTGACAGTTTTTACATGCTCTATCGTGCTTCTGCTGTCCGGGACTAGCAAGAGGTTATCCACAATATTCAAAACCAACATATTTGAATGGATGTTAATGCTGGCAATTTTCATAAGTGATACAGCGCTATGACTAAAGTAATTCCTTCTTGTTCATGCTGATTTTCTGGCTGAATCTTTGCGTGCCAACTAACAGCAGTCCGTTAGCAACTAATGCTGCTAATGAAAGTGAGCGATGATGGCTGCATCTTCAGCAAACAGTTGGTTACGAATAAGGAAATCCAGTAATTTGGTTTGTGCTCTCAAAACTTTCATGTCCTCACATTGCTTACGTAGAAAAATACCATTTTTTGTTGTGTTTTTTTGCAGCAAAGCAAAGGAAATGCTAAACACATCCTTGTTTGACGGCGTGTTAAATTTCAAATGTGCATATACGTTGACCACTGTAATGCTGCAGGTACCGCACCTCAGAGTCCAACTCCATTAGATTCCGCTGTACATTCGTTCTGCTATCTTGAGTAGGCTGATTTGCACGACACACCCAACTATATGCAGTTGAGTCTTACAAGAGCGTCATCCTCTCCAAAACTTCTAATCTTTTACATTAATTGAATTGAAAAATTGAAGTGAATTGAATTTAGCCTATTAGCACGTGGACTTTCATCCTTTAGAGCTCGGATGATAGTTGATTTTCGTGTGTCTCTGATGTTCTGGACATCGTCATGACATTCAAGAACAATGTGTTTTGCTATTGCAGACATATCCCGTCTGCTTTACGTTTGGTTCCTGATCCCCGTGCACCCAACTTAGATAAAAATCATTTGCAAGATGGAACCTTATTCGCCGGAGGCAGCCAGGCTTGAGTCCGTACATAGTGTAAACATGGACGTCTTACCAATAAGCAGCGTAGCCCAATGTGGTCGCTGCCCCGTTTCCGTTACATAATTATAAATCTGATACCTCAGTTGACGGTGTTCTTTCGTTTTTCTTTTTGTTGGCTCTCTATTGGAATGTGTATTGCTTAACAACTATGTCGTACAATCAGCACTAAAAATGTGTCGAACCATAAAAAGCAACCCTTTGGTGATGAGCTCTAAACGAGTTGACCATAGCTTTTAACAGGTATCAGCTGCTTTCCGTGTAATTATCCACAAAACAGGCATAGAGTGTTATTTTCATTTTTCCATTTGGATGTATGCCAGTGTATTTCTAAACGAAGGAGTAGCTGTGCCCATACAGCATGCGTTCCATAATCAAGACAGAATTGGAACCAAGGAATAGCTAGGCGGATACATAGTGACAACGGTGCCGTCACATGAGTTGTCAGGATGTAGTGAAATGAAACTACAAATTAGAAAATGGGACATTCGATCCAGATTATTTATAAAAGTTGACTCGTGAAACCTTTTCCATGAATGAATATCATCACAAGGAAGTGAAGTCTTGAAATAAGGTTTTATTTCACTTTAGATAGACCGCCACGAAGAAATTGCTAACTCCAACTGCCACAATGAACCTGGTTTGTGAGAGTGAGCTTTCGTCATGTCCCCATCAGTAGAATCAGCTCTGCTGGGTCGCACATGACAACGCGTGCAGGCCTGGAGCTCGAATGGGTTCTGAGGGGCCACACAAATCACATAAATCTGAACAACCTTAAAACAAACCTTTTCAATAAATCATCAATAATTGCGAAATTATATATAATTAGACAGAAATACATTCTAGCTACCAGCTTTGGAAAAATGGTAAAATTGTTATAAATATAAAGGCATAATATTGAGATATAATACATGAAATATCAATGAAAACATGTTTTCTTGATGGTTAAACATAATAGAGATATCTCAACTCAGAAATCAGATTGTTTTATGGTAGAAGAAGCAGTAAGCTTAACAATAACCATAGGATGACGAGGTATATAAAGTAAAAATGAAAACATCACTCAAAAATTAATTGGGGCAGTCACATAACGCATGGTTCGTCATATACACATCTAGTTTAGATGCGATAACCTCAACAGGTTCTTCAGGCAAAAGGTTCCAAGTGAAACAAATTCTTACTGAGAAAAAATCAAGACGAATATCCAATCAAGAATGCGGAATGCTTAAAGCCATTGAATGTTTTCGTGTTCGAGTAAGTCAATTGGAATTTATCAAGTGTTTAAGGCGATGGTTTTCAGTATGGAGGATTTTGAATGCCAACATGTGGTCACTCCTTATCCGTCGTTAAATAAAATTGTGCAGATTTAATTTTAACATTTGCTCTTTGAAAGGCGGGATAAGATGCTTCTGCTCTGTTGGGAAATTTTTCATTCCCTATTCCATCTGCTAAGAGTTTCGATGAATTGAAACCAATTTTGTTAGCTTATCTCACACACAAAAATTTCGATATTTCGTAACTTGCTTGCTTCAATAAAATGCACCGACATGAAAACCAAAGCATCCGTCAATTTATTCTGGAATCGTAAACACGAGCTTAACGATGTGGTATTTAATGTAAAGTAAATGACCATTTAAGCGTTCGATTTATCGTAGGTGTTAATGAACCTGATTTACATCGTTAGTTATTGATGGTGAATAATCACATTATTGACAATGTTAACAGAATGTGTGAACATTATGAAGTTGTTACAAAAGAAAGTAATCGCCAAAGTAATACTAATACCCATTCTGTTTTTTTGGAACCTCAAAACCATAACGTCAGTCAAGCAACCGATGACAGCGGCAAAGCGGTTCCGAGGTCATACCAGATAGAATGCGCAAATTTAGCAACAGTAATTCTAATTTTGACAATCAGAAATTTGGAAAACGTGCATCTTGTGGCAATTTACATTCTCGTTTTAATCATCAATTTTGTAATGCTAAATTTTATAAATGCGGTAAAATTTACATGATAGTCTTCTGAGTGTTAAAGTTTATCAGGACGACATTTTATTCATCAACCCGATAATTTTGTTCATGATCAACGCCTGTTGGCTCTACTTTCTCGTTTCAAACATTATAATTGGAAATTAAATCCTGATAAATTCATCATTTCTTTTGATGAGATTGATTGCCTTGGACATCGCGTATCTTTTAATAGCATCCGTCCAGACATAAATCGTCTTAAACGAAACGAAATGAAATCATCGAATTCTTTCAGTGAACTTGAATCAGCAATGTAAGTGTTACAATAATATTCTTAGTTCATCCCGAATTTTGCAACAGTAACTGATTCATTGTTTCCATTGTTAAATGGAAATGTTAAAACGTTCAAGTGGACTGCAGAAAATGGAAAAACCCATTGTGATTTTTTATTCATACTGCAATCAACTGCTGTACTTAAGCCAGGTTCACTATCTATTTTATCAAAATCTCGATGCCTGAGATCTAATTTGCTGAAAGTTGGATCCGAATAAATATCATATTATTGCTGAATGATTACTGTCCAAGTACTGGTATTGTATTGAACAACATCGAAAGAAATATGGTAAAAACACGCAATCCGGAAGACAGAAAGATGCATAAGCGTCATAATTGATTTCCACTTTTATTCGTTAGTTGGTAGTTTTATTCGATTTTGTACATTACAATACAATACAGCTTTTTCGTGGCCCTCGGTTTTGTTTCAGTCGTTGTATTTTGTCAACAACCTTGACACTACCAGAAGCGCTTTCGCCGATAATGCTAAAAGGAACTGAGGCCTGTTCTCAACGTCGTCAATGGATCGATGAGTGTGTGTAACCAACTTATCAGAATCGACCTGATGCTTGAAACTCATGTATCTCTTTATGATAGAAAGAGAATTACCTTTGCGATACTTAGCATCTAAGATTGCTGCTTCAATTATATTAAATAGCTAATTCAATTTAATTTGGTGTTCACATCCCCATCCCTTACACACCACGACTGGTTTCTGGCTGTTTGCTGTCATCAGGTGGAGACAGTAAGATCAGGTTCAATGAGCCTTGAAACATTGTTATAGTGGTGAATAAATGTATACTCTGTGAAAGTGTTAAATAGGGTTCTTACAAAGAACCACGATGTTCGAATACAGAATCGCGAAGTACTTCCTAGTCAAGCGCTTCAAGAGCGCTCATATATTTTGGCGCTCACATTCACATCCATTACACACAACGATCGGTTTCGGCTGTTTGCCGTCATTAACCAACGTTATTGATGTTATGTGTATATAATTGTTAGTAAGGACGAAATCATATTTTGTACACATTTGAAGAAGCAAGAAGAAGAGGAAGCGTTAAAATAAGAGTTAACTCTGGACCGGGAAACAGTTTTGCTCGAAATAGTGTATCAGTATCAGTATCAGAGGGCAATAGTCGACCAAGTCGAAACGAGTGCCCAGATTCTTTCAGAGGTGTGCTTGAAAACATCCGCCAGTACCAGGATTGATTCGTAAGAAATACAGGCGTGTGTAACTGTGAATAAAAGATGAAAGAGGTCTCATCACCGGAAGGTGAGAGAGTTGGTGCATGTTGCATGTCTAATCGAATGAAAAGACGATGGGCAGCAGTGTTTTTCAACAAATACGAGAAAATGGATAAGATAGGTTTTTGTGTTTCATAATGATTTTCCAAATATTTTGTAATTTTTCACAATAAATATGGTTGGATTTAGTCTTAAAGGTAATGCTCAGGAAAGAGCACCTGTCATCGTTCGTCCAGCCCATGTTTGAACGCAATTACTGAGGTTGCCGAGATTAGTTCTGCGGGAAGTAAGTTCCACGCGTTCACTATACGGATGCTAAAGAAATGCGTTCTAGATTCGTGCCTGGAGTGCTGTTTACTTAGGTTAAGACTGTGCCCTCTTGTATCAACCAGAGGAGATAACCGAAAGAAGTCATCGAATTCGAGACAACTTAATCCTTTGACAACCTTAAAGGTCTCTATAAGATCCCCCCTAAGTTGCCTCCTCCTAAGCGAGAAAATTCCTAGTGTAAATAAACGATTTTCATAATTAGTGTATGCTTACCACTCAATCATGCGCGTGGCCAGCTTCTGTACTTTTTCTAGCTGCACGATTTCCTTCTGATAATACGGCTTCCAAGCCTGGATACAGTATTCTAAATGTGGCCTTACTATTACTTTGTAGAGGGCAAGCAGCACCTCAGCTTTTTTGCATGTGTGAGCTGAACGTAGTGGAAAGAGTTCCTTCCTGGCCCTTCGAGGCGCAGTAGCATACTGGTCAGTCCAATTAAAGTTTGAGGAGACTATAATTCCTAGGTCCTTAGTAGATTTTACCCTACGGAACTCCGTGTTGTCTGAGGGCGTAGAGACAATCATGTTGCCTGCTAGTGTAGAGAGCAAGTGACTCTTATCTAGGTTAATAAAAAGGTCCTACATAACCGCACATGCCGTCACAGCTTCTACGTCACTCATCATATCGGAGTAATCCGACCTACCGACAATTTTAACGTCATCAGCAAACATATAACAGGGTTAGCGCATTTGGTTGGAAAGATCATCAATGAAGATGAGGAACAGCAACGGCATCAAAACTGAGCGATGGGTCGTCAAGAATGCGCAGAATAATCTACGCAACATTTACTCCAAAATTGATATTTCGTACAAATACATTAAACATTATAGTCGATAGTCAATAGTTTTATTGTGGTAATAAAAGCGGATAGCACAAAGCGTGCTAAAAAGCATACATGTTGAGAGAAAAACGTAGGACTTATAGTGGGCCATGTTCGCGTATAGCATACACCTTGATTGGACATTTGTGGCTTTTCTCCAATCTTTAAGGAGAATCGATAAAAAATAACAAAAATGATATAAATCATATGAGTGCAGACAGCACGAAACCGGTCGTTGGGTGTGTGTGACGGAAAAGCGTGCAAATGAATACTTCGATATAAACTTTGTTTATTCGAAAGCGCGGAAATGTTAAATCGATTAAAAATGCAATGGTATCTATGGCAGTTTGACCTTGATTTTGAAGATAT
>JACCGJ010012507.1:0-32401 GCA_013407085.1 Atriophallophorus winterbourni
CGCGATTAGCGTTGGACAGCGATTGACCTCAGGGATGAAGCGAGAAGCAATCGATGTGCGTGCGTGCAACTCGGGTGGAGATGTAGTTAATGTTGGATCGATGAATCGGCAAAGTGATATTTAACCAGACATGCGCCAATCTGAAATGACCTAGCGCAATTAGTTCTACCCCACCCGCTACGATGGCCCACAACCGGAACTGCCCAAAACGCCTCATTACGTAAGCATCTGAGAACCACAACAGGTAAAGACATTAGCATTGGCGCAGTCTATTTTCCAGGAAGGGATCCCTGTGAACTGAACCCTCGTTAGTTAGTTCCTTGCAATTGAGGATGATCCAAAACCATGTTGAGAGGAGGTCTAATCGTAAACATCTTACTGAGGTAGAAAAAACCTCATTTGCATACATTTCATCGTGTGTGTGTGTAATGCTGTCCGTGATGACGTCAGAATACGCACAAAAGCTAATTTATGTAAACCGGAGAGCACCAGTATCTTCAGCAAACCTATACACGGATGTGCAATCGTGCAGTACTTTGTGCTGTGTGGCTGACACCGTGCCAAATTGATTGGCCAGAGGTTGTGAGCTGCATGCTGACACAGGCTCAAGTCTCACTACCATTTCTTTTTTCTTCCTCATATCTGTCTAGGCCTGGGCAACCTGACAGTATTTTTGCCCACGTGCAGTCTCTGACTGTGCGGCACTTTGCCAGGATCAGGCTTGTGCTTTCATCCCATCAGCAAGTCTACCGCATTTAGTCACGGATCAGAGCAAACGCGTTCAACAACGAAAAATAGGTCCAGTGAGAAAACTAACACGATCTACAGATCAATTCAACACCGAACTACAAACTGTGTTGTGATATCAAATCCTTGGTTGCAGCTGTTCTGTCGGATTCGTAGGCGTCCCCCGGTATTATCTCACTCGGTATGTTTAGATCAAAACTAGATACTTGCTCACACAATGAGACATTTTGATCTTGTAGGAGAATATTAGTATTTTCTCCTCTTTTCCCCATTCCAATGCTTGTGAACGCGTTTGCTTTTTAACCAAGAATATTATGCTGTAGTTGTGCTTCATCTACATGCGAAATCATAGATGCACTGTTGATCGATAGAGCACGTGAGCTGGATTCTAGTCATACTAAAAACAAACCGCATTGCCACTAAAGTATAGAACATTTTAGGGCACACCGCGCTGGCATGAACTGCATTATGGAGACTGGCTCCGCGCGGTTGTTGACCTCCTTTCTGTTTGTCGATCAAGCACATGCTGTTTTCATGGTCCACCGCGTTTCACGAGAGTAGAGTGATCTGCTGCTGTAGGTAGTCGATTGTCGCCAGTTGCATGATGCCCGGGTGATCTAAATTCAGCCTAAATTAAACTTCACGCTAGTTCATTAAGCACGGCTACGTGAGGCGGCGCACCCATCCAGGGGACTCGATTGTCCTGCATCGCGCTTTTTTATGCGACATGTGTAGAAATCACGAGATGTGAAATCGAGCTCGCCACCTATTGAACGATGATTGCTAGAACGCGTGGGCTGAGTGCAGTGAGGCAAAGGATAGTGTTGTTCATTGATTAGAGCAGTTCTCGGGTAAAGTTTCACTTCGTGCAGTACTTTGTGCTGTGTGGATAACACCGTGCTAAATGGATTGGCCAGAGGTAGTGGGCTGCATACTGAAACAGGCCCAAGTCTCACTACCATTTCCTGTTCTTTTTTCTTCCTCATATCTGTCTAGGCCTGGGCAACATGACAGTAACTTAGCCCACATACAGTCTGTGACTATGCGGCACTTAGTCTGGATCAGGCTTGTGCTTTCATACCATTAAAGCTCCATCAGATTAAGAGTGATCGCCAGGACAGGAAATAGGATTCCAGGCACCTTACGGTGTTTTGGCCTCAACGCTAAGCAGCCTATAACGAGCTGTTCATTGTTGTGTTTTCGCCGAGCTTACATGGCAGGTTGCGGACAACATCAGCGTAAATTCTTACAAAGCAAGAGGGCCTGAGAGTTCACTAGCACGTTATTCAGTGTGCCCTAGCGATTCTTGTTCTACACGTAGCACAAACGACATCTCATTGGCCCATAGCCATCGTCCAACCGCATGCGTTGAGTTGAAGGATTGTACAGACACACAGAATATACATCCAGACCCTTGCGATTCCTGAGAAGTTACACTGGTGATGTCATCTAGTTTGACGACCAAACGTACGAAACACCCAATACCCGAGTTACAGGTATTTTGACCAGTTCTAAAGCCTAGAGCGTGTCAAGTCACTTAGTCAGAGCAACATCAGAGGGCGACATGTATTCGGGCTTTGTTGTTAAATATTGTTAATGGACTTCGGTTAATTTCAGTCATGGGCATACAGCTTGAGATTACGTATCACTATCCCTATTATATGGTAGCCGTAAACCCTCTCTCTTACGGTAAATCACAATAGCCAGTGTGCGCTTCCTTAACCAATAAAAAGTGACCAGTGTTCGTTTCATAGTTTGAAGTAAGATTCATTCTTAAACGCAAAACTCGTGAGCAAGTTCAATCCACGATATGAGATCGAGGTGGTTCATCGCTTGAACGAGAATCCTTCGGTGATGTTGCACTTGAACATCGTTGGGATGGAGTGTCTACACCTCGAATGGAACATGCCCTCAATCAAGTTTCGTGAACGTGTAGAGCGACATTAGCACTACATCAGCCTTTGCGGCTTTCACTGCCATGCCTCATAGAAAGCTATCCTCGTCACTCAACTTAAAACATAAATGGGTGAGCAGACACTTCAAGAAGATGCCAAGATCGCCCCTGAACACGGTTGTGAAATAATATCCACAAGCGTGACCAACCCCTGTGATATCGAATCGCAGGACCCCAGTCTGGAAGAGAAATTGTGTCGACTTTAGAAGGGTAACTGGTTTGAGTTCAGTCACCAAGAGATCGAAGCGAATCAGGATGCGGCGTTGCATAAGGAATCCGTCTCGGAAGTCGGCAGTTTGACATCTACAAAACGTGACCCAAACCGCATAACCTGTGCAGTTTGATCTGCTAATCTATACCAACAGAATCACCGAAGAGCTTATCAGAAATATTAATGTTGCACATCAAACGGTAACAGCTAACACTCATAAATGCCAAGAAGATAACATTGCAATATTACGTCGAAACGTTTCCTGTATAGACTCAGTCTTTGGGTAACCGTGTTAGTCCATTACGAGGTGACCTATGTTGCTAAGATAGCCTTAGAAACGGGTGCCGAAACCTCATCCTTCAATGACGCCAAACCACCCAGATACGCGGCGAGATCTACAGTTTCAAGTTCCTGGTTATTAAGCTACAAAGTGCTGTGAGAATTACACACGAAGGGACTGCATGAAAATACCGGAAGAAACAACTTGCTAAAGCAAATGGAGCATGTTGAACGATTGGAGAAACGTTACAAATATTAAAATCCACCGTATTTTAGATGTCAAACTAGTTTCGGTAGTCAAAATGCAGTCAATGGCCTCGTAGACATCCCAATTCATGCCATTTCTCAAGTGGGTCAAGTCAGAGTTGAGGCTAAAATTTATAGGCGCAAAAATTCCCTATTCCTAAGAAAAGCCACGGGACAAGCGAGTCCACAATGGAATACGGGAACACATATCAGCTTACACAAACAACCGCACAGCTCGTGTGAAACCGCAAACATTGTTTCCTTGTCATTGTTTATGAATTCCATCACGTTCCAGGTCAGGAATGATATAAAAATGAAATTCCAAGAATGTTAAAGTTCATAATATCCTGGGACGCATTTTGCATAGGTAACGCTGGTTGGGTCACGTTTTACGGATGCCGGACCACCGAATTCTGAAACGGATTCCTTTTTTGCGACAAAACATCTCGATTGGCGTAAATCTCATGGTGGCCAAACTGTCATATGGTATAGGCAGCTGAAAACCCTTACTCGTAACCTTTCCAAAGTCCTCCTGGATGGGGTATACGCGATCAGATATCGCAATGATTAGTTACGCTTCAGGATATGTCCCGAAACCGTGTTCAATGGCGGTCTTGCGCTAAACATCTTCTTGGAGTGTTTGCTTGACCTTGTATGTTGTCAAGAGGAGTGACGTGGAAAGATTGTGATGATGCATGACAGTCAAAGCCGCAAGGAAGCTGTCGTGATGTAGCTCGACTCGAAAATTGACTGAGCGCATGTTCCATTCGAGGTGTAAGCACCTCATTCAAGTCTGTTTGTGCTTACTCTTTTATAGAATCCGTAGAAATTTAAGTCCCACCCTTCCCCATCTTTTAGTTTGTTACATTTTTCGTGATTGTATGCAGTCAAGGATTCGGTAGATGCTACTGGTGTAATGTTGTATCTGAAGACGACGATGAACGCATTATAACTGTGGCTTATGACTAGAACTTTGTTTACAACATTTCGCATATTACGTATTACTGAAAAGTAGACCGTTTACAAACGCGCGTCTCGGCTGCTCGCCATGTTACGGCGGATGTTTGGACGTTTTCCCCAAGGGTATTTTCCTCTCATGATGAACACATATATACACCCGGTTCTATACTATTCCTCACAAGCCTAGACACCATGGCTCCAAAAAGACATCTTACATCTGGATCGCATATATAAGAGAGCTTCTAAGCTTTTCATTGGACTCGAAAATATGCCATTCGCCGGGCGACTCAGACGACTGGAGCTGAGAACACTTTCACAAAGGAGAATGCGAGGTGATCTCATCCTCGCATACAAAATCCTTACAACTGTTTCATACACATGGTGGATAAATTATTCCACTTTCGAACTTCCAGCAACATCCGTAGTCATGGTTGCAAGTTGGAAATACCACACTCCGAACGGAACTGCTGCAGTTCGTTTTATTCAATGTGTGCGTGTTTTGTTTGGATTTCGCTATCTGCGGGGCCTTCAAATCGGCCGTGCATAAAATTACTTTCTACACACGTTTTTTGCGCTTTTTTCGTTGCATGTTAACGCGATCGGTGGGTGAAATGCATCATTTTTTTGTACACGCAACTTTGAACGAATTATTGTTCTTGGCCGACTTCTGTCGATGTCGACCATGGATTTACATCACAATCGCATGAATGTTCATGTTCTACAGCTTTTCGAATGGCTAGATAGTCCGATTCGGGAGGAACAATCTTTCCCACAGCGCTTGCAACGATAGTCAGAACTCGGTTGAAAGCGTTAGTTGCACGCCGGCGGAGTGATCTGCGTTCAGCAGCCAAGAGCTGTATCTGCTCCTTCTCAGCTTGCAGATGACGCTTTACACAATGTCTCCAATATGAGCGGTCAAGAGCAAAATCTTCCCAATGATCAATGCCAAGAGCGTTTATATCTCTTTTGCAAACGTTTTTGTACCGCTAGTGCGGTCTGAAAATTCGTGTATACCAATAAAGTCAATTTCTTCTTCGACTCGAAACTCAACGAATGCATGGGAGCTAATCCTGATTTTGCCCCCAAACTAATAATAAACTATCTCAGTCATGGGGTCTGATTTATTTTATTTATACATTTATACCTATAACTCGACTCTGTGGTTTTTGTAGTAAGTTTAATGCACCTTTTCAAACCATAAATCTTGAATCTTGAACCTAACAGTAGTGTCCAGTCTCTACCTGATGACGGTAAACAGCCAAAATCTTTTTCGAAACACCATACTGACCAAAAATAAAAAGTTTCTTGAGCACCGACCCTGAAATCAGTAAGAACCCTGATGAAGAGTGATTTATGATTATAACTTCTCGAATGCTTTTAGCCTCATTGAACATGTCATGATGATCATGTATTCCGAAAGATTTACTCTATGGTGAGTTGCAATTAGAACATCGACGATTGGGAAGACCGCACTTGTGGTACAAAGACATTTGCAAAAGAGATATGAAAGCTCTTGGCATTGACCCCGCGAGTTGGGGAAAACTTGCTCTTAACCGCTTACATTATAGGGCTTGTGAAAGCGTCGTCTGCAAGCTGGGAAGGAGCAGATATAGCTCTTGGCTGCTGAACGCAGATTATGCCACCGGCGTGCAACTAACGCCCTACAACCGAGTTCTGACTATCGTTACAAGCGCTGCGGGAGAGATTAATCCTCCCGAATCGGACTGCTTAGTCATTCGAATGCTTTTAGCCTCATTCAACTCAACCTTTCAACAACTCAATGTACTTGCGGTCGAGTTTTAGAGCGGGGAATGGAACAACAAAATACACTGATTACTCTTGCCATTTTCATTTTTTAATGCACATGAAATTCGAGGTTTTATTTATGCAATTCACCAGCGATTCTTGTCGACTTTGTTTCACGCAATAATTTACATACTACGCACCCTCGTTTTGTCAATGGACTTGGAAGCGTCACAACATCTTTTGCCCCGGGACTATATATGCAGAGGATTGAGAAGAAGAATACCTGTTCCAAGTGTTCCAGATTAATGGATACCCAAGCTTCGTACTACGCAATAAGTTCAGCCGTACCCAGCAAAGAAACGATGATGAAAACAGAGTTAGACGCGCTATTCCGTATGTGCAGAATGTATCAGAAATCGCAGCTCGAGTCCTTCGGCCATTTGGAATAGAGGTCGCGCACAAACCCGTGTCAACATTACGTAACCACTTCAACAATATGAAAGACAAAGTTGCAAAAGAAGAACAATCGAATATTGTCTACAAGATTACGTGCAGAGAAGAACTACATCGGGCAAACCGACCGCAAGCTAAGCACAAGACTACATAAACATCGGTTAGCTGTACGAAGGTACGAGCCAAGGTCACTGATTTCAATACACGTTGATCAATTCAGACACCAATTCGATTGGGACAACGCGAAGATTTTAGCCAAAGATAATAATCTACTAGCGCGAGAATTCATCGAAGTGTAGCACTCAAAAAAGACATCAATTAACCAGCACCTCCAATTGACTACGACCTATGGACCAATGAAAACTCCATGGATAAGAATGCAACACATGAATTCCACCAATAAACGGGAGTGACGGCGAACTGACAGACGGACCTTATAAAAACCAATGAATACCAATTTCAAGTCACTTCGAAAGAAGTTCTGCTGATGATGTCATCTAGCTTGATGACGAAACGTCCGACAACAACTACACAAGCTCGGCGAACACCATCAGAACAACATCCTCATCCTGAGCTACGTATATTCACCTCTATTGCTGAACCATTTGTTTCAGGCTGGACATGACCTGAGTATGGTGTTCTCACATCGTAGCCTTGGGAGGTCAACTTGACGTTGTTCCGAAATATGGCGAGATCGTTACATCAGTCAAGTTGTCGATAATAAATCTCTTTCCCGTACGATTGTTCGATGATGAATGTAGGTTGGTTTGAGGTCACCCATAACTCAGCCATCATGCAACACGCTTGTATGGATCGTTTGAGTCCGCAATGGATGACTTCCATTAATAATAAAAAATCACTTAGTGGTACAACTGAAGATGAATTATTGCACCACACTATCCGATAAGGTCATTAGTCCCACCGATGGTGACTTGGTTGTACCGTGGATACGAGAATGAAATTCGAACTCCAAGAAAGAGAAGACTCCAGGTGCTATGGCCTGGTAGCCGATGAAAATGTTCACGGCCATGTGGACAGATGGCTGTAACAAAACATGACTGGGTATTTGTAACATTCTTCATTCGAGAACAGGTTTGAATTAGGCAGAGTTGTGGAAACATGTGTGTTCCTCCCGTTGATGTACACAGCGGTTCGGAGCGAAGGGGCGAAAACAAGTCGGAAATAACTGTGATCGAGAGCCGTGGTCATAAAGATCATGGAGAGATGTCGCACTTTCCGTCTAACTCATTGCAAACGTACTGTTAATCTTCACTGGGGAGATCTTACTTCTGGATCGTATATATCAGAGAGCTTCTAATCTTGTCATTCGACTCGAAAACACGCCATTCGCCAGGAGACTCAGACGGCTGGAGCTAAGGACACTTACACAAAGAAGAATGCGAAATGATCTCATCCTCGCTTATAAAATACTTACCACTGTTTCCCAACCCCTGGATTTATTATTCCACATTCCTACATAAAGCAACAGCCGTGGTCATGGTTGTAAGTTGAAAATACCACATTCCAAACGGAACTGCCGCAGGTATTTTCATTCGGTGCGTGTTTGCTTTGTTTGGAATTCCCTACCTGCTGATTTGGTAATCTCAAACAGTTTATCTATATTCCAAACAAAACTTGACTATTATATGAGAGCTAATCCGAATTTTGCCCCTAACTATTAATAAACTATCATCGTCCTATTGATTTTGCGACGCCACATCCTGATTGGCGTAAATCTCGGGGTGGCCAAACCGTCACATGGCATAGGCAGTTAAAAACCCTTACTAGTAACCTTTCCAAAGTAGGCGCAGCGCGTCTTCCAGGTTGGAGTCCCCGCGATCAGATATCGCAGTGGTTAGTTACGCTTCAGGATATGTCCCGAAACCGTGTTCAATGGCGGTCTTGCACTAAGCATATTCTTGGAGTGTTTGCTTAAACTTGTATGTTGTCAAGCGGAGTGACGAGTAAAGCTTGTTACGATGCATGACAGTGAAAGCCGCAAGGAAGCTGCCGCTCTACTCGTTCACGAAACTTGTTTGAATGTATGTTCCATTCGAGGTGTAGGCACCTCTTCCCAGTTTGTTTATGCTTACTATTCTATAGAATCCGTAGCTATTTAAGTCCACCCTTCCCCATCTTTTGGGGTTATACTTTTATGGTTGTCTGGCAGTTAAGCATTCGGTACGTGCTACCGGTGTAATGCTGTCTGTGATGATGATGATGATGATGATTTATATCGGTTGATAGATAGCACTATAAAACCATGAGACAACGAAATCCTGAAAAAATGAGTGGAGCCTACAAAGCTACGGAATCTGTAGAAGATTATGGACGCACACTGGGATGAAGTGGACACACACACACCTCGAATTAAACACGATTTCGATCAAGTGTCTCGAACCGGTAAAGTGACATCAGTATGACAGCTTCTCCTTGCGGCTTTCATTGTCACGCGTCATAACATGCTTTCCGTGCAAATCCACTCGAGAGTATACAAGATTATTCTAACACTTCAGGACGACGCAGACAACAAACTCATCACCATTTTGAGCAACATCTCCGAGGCTGGTCAGAATAGTATGGTAGCTGCGGTTTCCATACGTACCAATGCGTATTCTATCTAAGATAAACAGGAGAGCTTCTTACAAGATCAGCATTTTATACAGTTGGTTGTTGGCCTCCTTCGGTCGATGTCGACCATGGATGTACATCACAATCGAATGAATGTTCATGTTCTACAGCTTTTTGAATGACTAAACAGTCCGATTCGGGAGGAACAATCTCTCCTGCAACGCTGGCAACGATAGTCAGAACTCGATTGTAGAGCGTCAGTTACACGCCGGCGGCGTGATCTGCGTGCCACAACCAAGAGCTATATCTGCTTCTCTCCAGCTTGCAGTCGACGCTTTACACAATACCTCCAAAGTGAGCGGTCAAGAGGAACTTCTTCTCCACTTGCGCGGGTCAGTGCCAAGAGCTCTCATATCTCTTTTGCAAACGTCTTCGTACCGCAAGTGCGGTTTGCCCAATGGTCGACTTCCTTATTGCAACTCACCATAGAGTAGATCTTTCGGAATACGACCATTTTCCATTCTGTAGACATGACCAAGCCACCACTGGCAGCGCTGTCGCAATAGAGTGAACATGCTCTGTAGACCAGCTTTGGAAAGCACTTCAGTGTTAGTCACTCTATCCATCCACGACGGATGCGAAAAAGCAATAAAGCTACAGTTAATAAAGCTTTATTGCCTATACGCTCCTCATGATAAACCAGCAAACATCATCAATGAATCAGCAGCTCTCGGACAGTACGATCAAGTTCGTATTACCCTAGACCATCACCTCCGGGCAGCCCAAATTATGTTGAAACAACTGTCTCAGTGAGCGGGTTTTTACATTTGTGGAAGAATCAACTATTTTGAAACTTGATCAAACGCTACTTAACCAACCCGTGCAACATTAAATTAGTTAAAATTGATCGACTCAAAAGTGGATTCATTTTGTAAATTTAATCGCGGAACCATTCGAGTTGATCTCTCACGCATCAACAAAATCTCAACGTCTACTCAACTTATTTATCGATTTTCAATAGCGAGGAACCCAACAAGGACAAAGCTACCATGTGAACACTCATGCTCAAACGTTAATCGATGATGTCCTTAAATGACCGGAGAATCTGAAACAAGGTGAACACTATGAGTACACACCGCGTTGCGGTCCAACAGACTGCTCACCTGTGTGTAAACGAGCGGTGGGTTGATCCAATCATAGACGAAGATGGTGCCCAGTTTACCCCGAAACGAACTAATGGACGCTGTGAGTATTTCCACGGCACGATCGAAGCGGATCAGACCTTCTTTGCGTGCCTTGGTGATGGTGTCCAAAGCCCAGACGATTGGCGCAAAGTAGAGATCGATTTCCAATGGTGGGGTGGTTTTGTAAATGTGTAATTCTTCTTCCGTCATCAGACCTGCGATCAGAATGGAAACAGGTGTGTTGTGACACTTTATACGCATTCTACCAACCGTGATTGTGTAAGACGGATATACATTCGAATGGCACCCTCTGGCGCAGGCATGGGATCGGTTTGAAAACAAAAATTTGGTGTTTACCATGTGTGATGTATGTAGGAAATCACAAGCGTGATCCAGGAAAAGTGCTCTACAGTCAGAGACTGCACATGGGTTAAAATACGGTGAGATTGCCCAGGCCTAAACAGAGGAAAATGATTGGTAGTGAGACTTGAGCGTGTATACGCATGCAGCTCACCAACGGTGGCAAATCTATTTAGCACGGTGTAAGCTGCACAGCAAATTCGTGCAAACGTATTTACCAAGAATAAATTCATCCCATGATAAAGAAAGTTATACTTGAATGCTACTGTTGCATAGTGGTTGTACAACGAACCACGATGTTCAAACCCAGAATCACATAGTGATTCCTGGTCAAGTACTAAAGGCACTTAGGGATAACCAAAGTGATGTGTTGCTCATATCCCCTAAATTACACTCTGCTTGAACATCGTGGTTCGTTGTACGAACTCCATGCAACAGTGGCAATCAAGTATACCTTTTGTTTACCAATATACCAGTGTTTCAAGGCTCACTGAACCTAATCTTACTGTCTATACCTGATGACGGCAAACAGCTAGAAACCGGTAGTGGAGTGTAATTTCGGAGGATGTGAGCAACACATCACTTTGGTCATCCTACGATACTTTATAAATTTGAGAAGTGTCCACTGCGGTCACAGGATTTAGGATGTATAAAAAGGACTATTTTATTCGTTTGCAGGAGTTTTCAGCAACCACATAAATTTCTAAAAAAATGCTTTAAAATATTTAGTTTCGAGCATTTGTGTTTTAGGATGGTTTTGGGCGTCCGATATTTTCGTACCGTAATCCCGCGGTAGTGTGAACGTCTCGCTTGTTTAAGCATACACCGTTGAATCTTTGATCGGGTGTCTAACGGTTCCGTTCGCTATACCTCCGATCTGCATTCCATCCAACGGCAAAAGCAATAGTGGTTTGACCATGTCCGTCGAAAGATAGACTCATTAACCCACCAGTAAACTGTGAAAGCTTCACAGCGGTCAGGTCAAGACGTGGATCTCGATTGTGAACTGGCGTGATGCAAGCCATGATGAGCGAAACCCGCTAATACAACTCTGGAGTCAGCTGCACATGGTTTACTGACATTTAATCCCCAGACATTTATTCACCAAGTCACTTCATCCTCAGTCAATTAATCTTCAGTCACTTAATCCTCAATTTGATAACTTCTGAAGAATTTTGAATACGTTCAAATGAATTTATTCAGCAGGAGAGATATGCAATTGATTTTAAAAACGTCAATCTTTCCGTAGTTGAGTATCGTTGAATTGCTCGAGATGTCCTGGTGCATATCTCAACATACTTCTTCTGTTTGATAAGAACCCCAGCACTTGCTTAAAGAAAAGAGGCCGTATGCTGTCTGCAATCCTTTCGCAAATCTTTCCAGGTTTCAGGTGGAAATATAGCTGGTGCAAGGTTTTCTCGTCGACCTCGAACAAAGGTATGTTGAAAAAAGATAACAGTTCATTCATCCTCTCACTTTGAGGCATAGATTCGCATAAAATCACAAATGTGTCGAGTATATCATTCAACGGCACAAAAGCCAACGCTGATAGGAATCTAATCATGAGGCGTAAATCATCGTCTGCCTCATAATCTGCTTTCATCCCTAGTTCACATATTTTTCATTGCATGGTTTGGCATAGATAAAAATAACATCCAGTCACTTTTGCGGATGGGAAGTTTGAGCGAAATGCATTCATAGCTGCACTTTCAAAGTCAGTTAAATGAAATTCGGTGCTGCATTCGGCGCCATATGTTACTATTTACTACATCTCCAATTAATATTGCCATTATTTGATTGCTTCTCGAACCAAAACTCGTTTCCCATGTAAATTAATGTCCTTCGACCTTTGTTCCTTGTACCATATTCAAGAAACATTGTACACATTGTAATAACTTGTTATCTTAAATACCTTCCCTGAGGATTAAGTGACTGAAGATTAATTGACCGGGGATGAAATGACTTGAAGATTACATGTCCGGGGATTAATTGTCGGTGATTAAGTGTCTGCCGATTAAACAAGGTTATACTTGTATGCCAACTGTTATATAGGGTTCGTACAACGAACCGCGATGTTCATACACAGAATCACAAAGTGATTCTTGGTCAATCACTCGAGGCGCTTATGGATGACCAAAGTAATGTGTTGCTCACATCCCCATCCCTTACCCCTCGTTAGTGGTGTGTAAGGGATGGGGATGTGAGCAACACATTACGTCTGCCGATTAATTGTCTGGCGATTAAGTGACCGTTCATCCTGCACATAATTAAAGTGAGCTAATCTCAAGTCACCTACCTGAGCTGACCAAATGGTCATCAGTCGGGAAACGTAGACGCGCTCTCGAAGAGATTGCCCTCAACGCGAGACAATACGACAAGTTCACGTAGCGCATGATGGTCCGACGAATTCTCCTGGCCCGCTCTCCATTACCATGACAATAGGCAGTGAGATTTAACGCCACTTCGTCAGGCCATGGCAAAGACATAAATTGTTCCCACCATCGAGAGACAATCATGGCGACGTAGAAGCCGAGAACAAATGGGACGGGAATGACTTCGTTGTATTTGTAACAGAAAAAACATGCTTGCTCGAAGTACCTGGAGAAAGAGGAATAAGGTACGCACGATGGCTGTGGGAACCATGTTGCAAGGTCTCAACTGTATGAACGGATGGATAAAATCATAAGCCTAATCCAGAAAACAGTACCGCACAGTCTACTGCCTAGACAACATAGTATGGCGGATATTTGAATAGTATAGAAATAAGCAATAGCATTAATTAGTAAACAAATATCAGTCATCATCATCACCATCATCACCGGAGACCTGATTCAAGATTTATGGTTGAAAAAGCAATTAACTTTACAATAACCATAGAGTGGAACTATAGGTACAAATGTATATATATGTATAAATAAAATCAAAATCAATGGGGCGATGATAGTTTATTAATAGTTGGGTGTAAAATTCGGATTAGCTCTCATATAATCGTCAAGTTTCGATTTGTATATAGATACACTGTTTGAGCTTATCAAATCGGCAGGTAGGGAATTCCCAGCAAAGCACACATGCACCGAATAAAAATACCTGCGGCAGTTCCGTTTGGAATGTGGTGTTTCCAACTTGCAATCATGACCTTGAATGCTACTGGAAGTTCGAAGGTGAATTAATAAATCCAGTGGGTGGGGAACTGTAGTAAGTATTTTGTATGCGAGGATGAGATCGCCAGTACAAGCTCCAGTTGTCTGAGTCGCCCGGCGAATGGCGTATTTTCGAGTCCAATGACCAGCTTAGAAGCTCTTTGATATATGCGATCCAAAAGTAAGATGTGTTTTTGGAGCCATGGTGTCCAGGCTTGTGCGGCATAATCTAGAACCGGGTGTATATATGTATTCATCATGAGAGGAAAACACACCGAGGAAAAACGTCCAAATATCCGCCGTAGCATGCCGAGCAGCCGAGACGCGCTTTTGTAAACGGTTTCGCATTGTAGACCATTTTTTAAACTGCCGCAAATCCAGACATCTAGGTCCTTTTCTTTTTCAGTGTACTCCAGGTTAATGTCGCCGAGCTTGTATGGATAGGAAAAGCCAAGGTCACGACCAATCTGAATCATCTTCGACTTTTGCATATTCAATGACAGTTTATTTTCAGATGACCAGTTGAACAAAGCACTCAAATCGTTTTGCAGCAAGATACAATCGTCAGCATTTCTGATTTGCCTCCATACTTTTATATCGTCAGCAAACAAAACCATCTTACTATCATTTGGTAGTGGTATATCGTTCATATAGACTAGAAACAGTATTGGTCCAAGCACTGAGCCTTGTGGAACTTCGCTAGTGACATCGATGTTCTTCGATAATAGGCCGTCCACACGAACTCGGATGTGTCTGTTGCTGAGGTAATCTCTTAGCAATTCGTATAGTCTTCCAACAACACCGTGTTTCTTTAGCTTGTTCAAGAGTAAATTGTGATCAACTCTGTCGAACGCTTTAGAAATGTCCAGGTAGCACGCATGAATACAGCCCCCCGCATCTACAATCCTCGTTCAATCATCTAAGCTTGTCAGAAAATTTGTTAGACAAGAGCGATTTCTGCGAAATCCATGTTGGGCAACTGCCAAAAGTTGATCCGTTTCCAAATGTCGCACGATTTCTGTGGTTATTATTCGCTCAAAAACTTTTGATACCGAAGACAGCAAGGTCACCGGCCTGTAATTTTCAACATCAGAACGGCAACCACCTTTGTAAATTGGTATTATTTGTCCCAGTTTCCAGTCTTGTGACACTACGCAAGCTTGGAGCAAATTATTGAACATGCAAGATAGAGGTTCAGAGAGCTGCGCATGACAGGTTTTGAGCAGCTTTGGAGTTATCTCGTGTGGTCTAGGAAATTTATTTACGTTTAACTTTTTGTAAGTGCTGCGCTACAATCATCGGAGTAATCAATACTTCATTCGAGGTCGGTCCGTCAAGTTGAATGATTGGTTCCTGATCAGCCTCCATGGATTTCAGCGCAAAAACTCCGGCATAAAAGTCGGCTAACAGGTCAGCGGTTTGATTTATGGATTCTGTAAAGCCGGACGGAGTTTCTATAGCAAAGTCTCCTGGTTCAATATTTGTTCTATCGTTTACGAGTCTATTTAAAAGCTTTGGATTCTTGTGCATCTGAGATATCAATTGCGATTGAAATGCTTGTTTATCATCCTGAATTAGGCTGAAAACTTTGTTTCTCAGTCGTGCAAATTGTACCCAAGAATCAGCCTAGTGAAACTTCCATGCTCTTTGTTTCATCCACTTTTTAGTCCTACTTTGTAGTAAAAATTTATTACGTTGACAATTTTTCTTCGAAACAAACATTAAATGTTCCTCCAATATAGATTTCAGGTGTTGTAAGAGAGAGCGCTAATGACTATCCGGATCGGAGTAATCCAGTTGTACGAAACTAGTGCTTTGTAACTCGGCACACAGTGCACGGTAGTTCACCATTCTGACGCATTTCGTTCCGCCAATGTTGCTCCTAGCGCTACAAACGTACTCGAATTCTAGGACAACGTGATCGCTCCGTCCGATTGGCGGTTTATAAACGACATTCTCTACAGCTGTAGAATTTGATGTAAGTATTAGGTCCAAGGTAGACGGTTGGTCTGATCCTAAAAACGTGTTTATGAAGGGGTGCGTAATCTGAAACGGCTCGAAGTTCATATTTATGTCATTTTGATGGATGATCATCCCGGCTATAGAGCTGTATAAAGTTGGAATCCCATATTATCACTAGTTGAGTATTGTACCGCGTTGTTACATAGCGCAAAGCATTAATCAGTTTATTGTTTGTGTCGAGAGTTGCTGTTGGAGAACGATAGATTACTCCAATAATGCATTAGTCTCCTGAAGTGAGAGTCAGAGAGCACCAAAATGTGCCAGCTATATTAAGGATCTGGTCGTTTAAAGCTCTACAGATAAAGTAGAGTGCTGCTTCTCAGCGATCACCTAAACGGTCACGCTGGGATAGAGATATGCTGGGCAAAGATAGATTATTATCAGACTGAGGCATTGAACCACGATTCTGTTATTGCAACTATGTCTGGCGCTGTTTCATTACAAATCTCAGACAATTCGATTAATTTGTTGAAAAGGCTGTTTGCGTTTGTATAGATGCACTTAATTGTATTTTTGTGAGTAATGACGGGGTGTAAACTGAAGTTATTGGTCCGGCTTCTATGGAGTAGTATTTAACAAATATTGATGAATCATGTGGTATGTCATAAGGTGATAAACAGTGTGATGCACGATCCCTTTGAATAGTCAGTGCCTGGGATGATAAAACATTTAAGAATTTTATTGGTAGCCGACCGCTTGAATCAACACTTCGGTTTTGGTGTGAATTGCTTAGTTCGACTAGATTTGATTTGACAGCATTACACCGGTAGCATGCATGGAATGCCTAACTGCTATACCACATGACAAAGTAAAATCCCTAAAGACGGCAAAGGGTGAGACCTAAATTGTAACGGATTCTGTAGAAGAGTAAACAAAAATAAACTGGAATCAGGCGCATACACCTCGAGTATAACATGCAGTTAATCAAGTTCCGTAAGCGAATAGAGCCACATCAGCACGACAGATTCCTTGCAGCTTTCACTTCCACACATCGTGACAACCTTTTTTCGTCACTCTACTTGACATCAGATTTTTAACTGAATTACCAAAACAGTAAAAATGTCGAGAAGACCTTAAAAATATTCCGATGAAACAAACACACGTACTCAGCAACGATCAACAGTTATCAGTGTAGTGATGGACTATTGTCGCTTCATGACTTCCTGCATGTGTCATTCACACAACCGGAGTATGTCTACCAAAACAATCTCAGTATAACTAATGATTTAATCAGCGTATACAAAAACAAAGAATAAAATATGTAAACTGTTCTGAATTAGACAACCATAAAAATGGAAGCAGACTATTATTGTGATTTTCCGAGAATACCAGAGGACTCAATCAAATTTTAATAGAATTGCAAAAATAACTACAACCTTAAATCAGCTGAAATCTATCAACTTCAAATGCTAGTGGGTGACAACAGGAGTTTGCTAAAACCTATTTCATTTCAAACGTAATTAATTTAAGCATTATGAAAATTATTGAGGAAAAAAGCACCAAAATTGTTACATCTGTTGATGATGTTTGTGATTTGAATTTGGTATTTAAACAATCGTCCAATTTTCCCATCATTAAAATTCAAATAATGATTGAACGCTCGGCAAGTTAATTGACAATTTTTTTTGATTGATGTTTCTAATCAGAATCTTAATGATCAAAAACTCTTGAAAACAATGAGTCGCTTTCGCGCTATCAGATAAACATTATTCACATGAAAAGTCAGTTTAGTAACTCAATAATTTGAAAATTTAGACACCGTTTTTATTTAGAAAGATGTGATAGCATACGTATATCGCCTACTAAATGACGAAAGATTAGCTATGTCAAAGCTACGAGAAATAACGAGAACGAACCTGGTTATCGTGCGATAAACTCATCCGCTGTTGAAAAATATAACCTTTTATATCTTATTGACCATTGCTAGCAAATGTAGCATCATCCTATGTCTTAAAACCCCAATGAATATAAAATGAACATTTTTGTCCCAGTGTAGATAAAACAGTTGAGTACTCTATACATTTAGCTTTGCATATCATATTAAACAGTTTATATAATGAGGGTTATGGCATGAAACCTCAGAAATAAATTTGATTTCACTAATATGTAAGTAATCTATAACATGGAGTATTTCGTGTATATACATTATTTTACGAAATAAACAGTGCCTCTCAAACATTCAATTAATTAAAACGTACATTCATTGCTGATTGAAAATAAGAGAACGTTGCATAACTGTTTGCGTGTTGAATGTATCACATATGAACTACAGAGGTAATATACGTTAAGAAATAAATTGGAATTCGTAACCTTCTCTGATTTTAATGGGATATTATATTGACTTGATTTGAAGGATACATGATAACTTACCTTTTGAAAATACCAGTCAACAACAGCCTGTAGATAAGCGACAACGCTGTGTATAAAGTGATAAATATCACCAATTCAAACCAAATCAAACGGTAGACACTACCCTTCCATCTACAACCGATTATAGAATGAGGTACAATAATTACATGAATAATAAACGGAGAAAGGTAGAATATTTTGTAGTTGCGATTACATGAGAATATGGAACGGTCATTTGAACTGATAAGTAAATCCAAAATTGATCAAGTTCAAGTTCACTAAAAACAAGCTGAATTTGGAGAAGTAAAACAAATTTGAGCAAAAAATAAGAAAACTCTATTTGATATTCTATTTGCAAAAAGAAATTCACTCAATCAATTTAAACCTGAAATTTGAGCACGTCTAAAATAATTTGTGTATAGTAACATACATATTAACTTTAGTATTTTGTTTAGGTCCATCATTACTTTGAATATTGCCGTATTTTTCTCGTTTTACCGTGGTTCAAAGGGTTGCTTGTTAAATCTTCTTCCTTATGTTATACTCGTGGATACCTTCTCCATATTTAATCCTGTCCCAAATTTCACCAATATAAATTTTGTATTCTGAATTTGAATTAATATTATTCGCGGATATTACCGGAGAACATCCTTTCTTGCAATTTTTGAGTTTTGAAATACTCACCCGAAGCGAATATTAGGTATCTATCAACTTTGAATTGCTGCGACCGTAATTACACATTGTTAAACTCAGTTGATTATTCGCAATCCCGAATGTCCATCAATGGGTACGTATTCCCCCTTCAGGCATTACATTTTGAGTTTACCAAACAAAATCAATTGATATGTATTTCTCGATACTAATTTCATACTAAACTTGATTGGAAGTCTCGTGCTTTCCTTCCAAATGGATCACTTAAATGTTTAGTTTTTACAATTGTACGATTTAAGGTTGATGAAAGCCTGTAGGTCATTGGCAATGGCCATGCTCCGGGGACGAATCCCTATAGCACTGCACTTCTAACGACTACGGGCATCGACTCTATACTATGGAAATTTTTCAACCTGGCATATATAACACCAGCAATACTAAAATGTCAAGCTTCCGATTGAAAATATGGTGGTTTACGCTGTCAAATTCCTTTGATTTATCTATGAAGCATGGTATCCTTTTCATATACAAATGAAAGGTAAGAATGAGGTTTGTAATGAAGAAAAATCCTTTCTCATATCATGTGGCCCTCTCAAAAAACAATCAGTTTTCTTTAGGTAATGTGCTCAGATTTTTCTACACGATGAATTTCAGCAAATTATAGATGGCGAAAACCAGGAAACTTATCAGTGATTTGCTTATTTTTCAAGGCGCATTGCTTTTGTACATCGGAAAGATGATAACAGATTTCCAGTCCTAATGTATGACACATTTGAATAGTAAATAGCAGAATAACTTTGTAGAATGTTCGCAGAGATTATACGAACAATGCTTGAGCATATATGGAGTAATTGCTTCAGCTCCGTGGGGTATTCGGTGATACGATGATATTAAAGCTATTAGCCCCGCTTCTATGGTAACAGTAATAGTGTCTTATATGACATTTGGCAACAATGGAATATCCACGCATTTTTGAAATAGAACTTCTGCGTTTCAGCTTCATTGGTGTTGATTCGAGCGTGCTTCTGTAAAGCTGCAACACTTGATTTTCAAGATTCAATATTCAATATTCAAGATTTTATGGTCACAAAAAGCATATAGCTTCACAAATACCATATCATAGTAAATATTTCACTGAGCACTGACTGTTCTCGGTGTGGTAGAAGAGCTTGGGATTTCGGTACATTCTAGACAGTATGTCCGCGTACGACTGTTATTTATCTACAGTAATGGTGTAGCGACCAAATCGTCACTGGGGAATAGTTTCTTTCACGGAAACTAGCTGCCTGCTACGAGCCACGAGAATCTTCTACCGGGAGTGACGAGCGTTTACGAATCGATCCCAAATCAGAACAATACGTCAAATAACGCTGTACTATATTGACAAAGACGATTAAAAAGCAAAATATAACAAACCTCAACGGTAATCGAATACAGGTTTTCAATGCAAACCCAAAGCGTCCAATAAACGGAAGTCCAACAACTCAGTTGAGAGCACAAAAATTACCGTTTTGCAATAACGGTAAACACGGGTAACGGACAAATCAAAATGTGCCGAAGCCGAAGTGCAGTTAAACAAAGGGAAAATGTTCGGGAAAGAAAACGCTCACAGATTAAACATTTAGTTTAAATGTTATTTTCAATATGAAGAACAAACAAAAAATATCACTGGAAAATTATGACAAAAAAACTTGATAAGAAACACGGGTGTAGGGTGGGAACAAATGTCTTCAGTTCGTTTGATCTTGCTGGACCGAAAGAGGAATTTTCTAGACATCGACGCGGATTCATACAAATGGATTTGGTGATTTGATTTCGTCATGTTCAAAAGCTTTTCCCGCAATTTTTAATTATTATTTGGAGACGATTGATCTTGGCCACTTTCCATAGTTCAATTCCTTACGGAGTGCGACTGCGAATTTTTAAATCTGAAGTTTTTCTACGCCTATGAAGTACAAATTTAAACTTTAAGCTGTTTTCGCTTTTAGGCATCTTCGGAATGCTCGAAAGTGTTGCAAAATGGTGATGCTATCAAATTGCCAGTCATTGATCATATTCAGAGCGTTTGACAGTTCAGACAAACGTATTTTTCTAATTATTTTTTGAAACTTTTCTGCGCTCGGCTAAAAACAGTCCAATTTCAAATGTAAATGATCTCTGTATCATAGTAGGCTATCATTTCGAATGCTTTCTACGGAATGATAATCATCATAATTAATAACAATAATACTATATTCTTTTCCAACCGAGACACGTAGGATCATACTATCAAAATGTGCACAGCAAAAGATCACAGGATTGTATTTATGACACAAGCAAGCAGAATTTTTGAATAATTTACTGCGTGTAAGAATGAAACTCGTTTTAATGGTAGATAAGAATTAAACTCTCATGTCACTCAACACTTAAGTTTCGTTTTAATTTTATCAAGGTCGACCAACAGGATGGACGCGAATAAATGAGAAGCAGAAATGGAAGGTAAAAATGGAGGAAGTTGTGCGTATTAAAAACGACTGTAATTGTCATGATGAAATAGATAAAATGTAGTAAATTATAAATCATCTTCTCTCAGAATGATGGGTTAAGTTGAAGATTCAAGTTTCAAGATTTATGATTCATCATTAAAAAAGCAAATAGTTATACAATACTATAAAAGTAAATAAAATCGATACTCTAATGTTTGCATATATGCTTCAGATGAGAAGCAAAGTAATTCTAATTGTGAAATGGGGAGAGGAAATTTCGACCGGACATGTATGTTAGAGTAATTTGTTTAACCAAGTGTGAGTGAAAGAAGGAATCATTGAGGGTTTTCAGTAAACAAGGGTCAACACATCACTATTCGTCCTACGTAATGTTAATTTTTGTTTGGAGATTTATTCGTTGGAAGTGGAAATGATTTCTGACGGTAATCTGTTCCATTAAAACATAAATGAACCGCATAAAACTTGGGTAAACAGTTTAATCGGGGATGTAGGATTTGATGGTTTAGATTGTGACTATAGGTGGAAGGATTGGAACCAATTTTAAAGAGGTGTCTAAGTAGGTTAAATCCCGTATGGATTAGTTGGTATGTCAGGATTATTTGAGCTCGGATGGATGTGTTCTCTAGGGTGTATAATACACGTCTCGTCAGTTAGTGCTTAATGGGTAGGTTCTGCAATCCAGTAACCATTTAATTTTCCTTATGAGAAATCCTTCAGATGAGCGAGATTTCATTCTTCATTCATGGTGTCATTAGCCTTTTATGTACAGTCCCCTAATGTATGTATTTATCTAGAACCTTTGTAAAGAAGTTCGTTAAAAATGTCTGAAGATTCGGCTGAGTGAGCCAAATACGCTGCATGCATGCGTGCAGACATTCTCGAACTTGAGGTTGTTTTTTTAAATTTCAGCACACTAAGTAACCGAGATCTTTCTGCGTATAATCATTCAAGCCTGCGACCGCCAAGTATGCATGATAAATGGATAGTTTTCTAACATTCCAACCTTTTGAAGTTGCGTAAGTTGAATGGCATTACGGTATGATTCGACCAGTGTTGCTGCTTATTCAAGTGTACTTGTAAAACAAGGTAATTTGCATAAAAATCATCTCAATTCAAATTTTTACATTTTCGAGGAAAAAAACAAGTTTGCATCGCATCACTAAGTGTAGATAATTTATAAAAAATGAGAACAGTATTGGACCGAGCACAAACATTTTGGGACGCGTCTTGTGGCATTATTAGTTAGGGAAAATTTACAGAACAAACTTCGTCAAGTGCTCACTCTTAATCGTTCAGTGTTGTGAGCAAGCTAGATGAGCATGTGTGTTTTCTAAATCCATGTTGTTTCTGAGGCAGAATTTCATGGCTCTTGATGTGTCTGATAAGACTTTCACACACCAAGCGAGAAGTACCTCTTCAATTTAAATTAGACTTATATTTTGAACAATTTCAGTTCAGTTCAGTTCAGTTTGCACAGGACAGTATGTGGCTAACGAGCCAATCGAGCGTCCAGAATTTCTTTCGGTGGAAAGCTGCAGAGAAGCAACCACCACTGCCAAAGCGTTTTTTCTTATTGTGATTTGGATATCCTCGACGATCGCGCCGCCAAGGGATAAGCCAATCGAGCGTCCAGAATTTCCGTCTGTGGAAAGCTTCAAAGGAGCGCCCACCACTGCCAAAGTTGGTTCATTTTCCTCTGGTATTCTCGTCGTATGCGAAGGTACGTCCGATGTTTTCCAAGCCGTCCTTTGGTCCCAGAATTTGTAGCTGCGACTGAGAAAAACGGAAAGGGTTTCTCTTCACCAAGCCGGTGAGAGGTTAGCTATGGAAAATTGGTGCGTACATTTAAAACATGACATTTAAAACGAGGCATTATATTACAGGATTTTTTTGTTTTTTTTAAATTGTGGTCAAGACCATGTAATTTTAAAATGAACAAAAAATGGACAATTCTGACGACAGACAACCTGCATATTCACGGGAAAAAGTCTGGGAAAAGCCCAAGCCACAAGGCATCTAAACCCTTTTTGATTGCACCTATTGATGTGCAAGCTATTAGTTCCTCAGGCAGCTTGTTCCAGAAGCTTACCACTCTTTCACTGAAAAAGTGTTGCCTAAGATTCAGACGGCTGTGGTTTTTCGCGAGCTTCAATGTATGTCCTCTAGTTGAGGGGTTGATCGCTCGAGAGAACAGGATTTGACAGCCCTCGTCGCCTAAGCCTTTCAGGATTTTGAAAGTTTCTATGAGGTCACCCCGTAGACGCCGACGCCGAAGGGAGAAGAGACCTAAAGAAATTAGACGTTCTTCGTAGGGTTTCCCAAACATACCTTCAACCATTTTGGTAGCCAGTCGTTGGACTCTTTCTAATAGTAATATGTCCTTTTGAAAGAAGGGGCTCCAGGCTTGCACGCAGTATTCTAAATGCGGCCTGACAATCGCCGTATATAAAGGGATAAACACTTCCGGCGTTCTACATGTCAGAACGGATTTAAGCCTAAAGAGTTCTCCTCTAGCTCGTTGTGCAGCGGTGGCACACTGCGCAGCCCATTTGAAGTCCGCTGTTACGACTATACCCAAATCCTTAATCCTCTGAATAGATTGAAAGTCGATCCTACCGTTATTCGCAGTTACTGTAATTCTGTCGACTGCTGCAGACAACAGATGACATTTACTATAGTTCAGAGGAAGATCCCAATCCTGCGACCATTTAATGACCTTTTCAATATCTCTCAACAAATCACCGTGATCACTGGATCCGGTGAATTTGACATCATCAGCAAACATGTAGCAGGGACATGACAACTGCGATGCCAGATCATCGATGAAGATCAGAAAAAGTATTGGGCCTAATACTGAACCTTGTGGGACCCCACTGGTAACTGTTGCGAATTCAGAGGTAGTATCGCCTACACGGACCTGGAAGGATCTATCACGAAGAAAACTGGTTATCCAGTCGTGAAGCTTACCAGATATGCCTTTGGCCGAGAGCTTCATCCCTAGGAACCTGTGACTAACCGAGTCGAACGCCTTACTAAAGTCTAAGTAAAAGACCTCTACCCGTCCGCCTTCATCCAGTGTCTTAGAAACTCGATCTAAAAAGCATAAAAGATTTGAGAGACACGACCTTCCTTTAAGAAAGCCATGTTGAACCGTGCTTAATGATGAATTGTGCACGAGGTGGCTGCACAATCGATCCCTGATTAGTCTCTCCAAGGTTTTACATAAAACACTAGTCAAGCTTACCGGTCGGAAATTCTTAACTATGTTTGCGCAACCTCCCTTTGGAATGGGTACGACAATGGCTTTCTTCCAGTCATCTGGTAGGATGCCTTTGCAGAACGATTCGTTATATAACTCACATAGAGGCCCTGCTAGTACCGTAGATATTTCCTTTACAATTTTAGGATGCACATCGTCAGGTCCGGCGATTTATTTCCGTCTAGATTCTTTAGGACACGTGCGACATCATCCGTGCAAAAAACTACTTCGCTTAGTGAGGCACCCATTTCCGTATTAAGAGTTGGGACTGAGTGAATCGCATCCCCGCCATCTATTCTATGTACGCTTCGAAAATAATCCAGCAAAGCTGCTGCCTTTTCGGGGTCAGAATTGGCTTTCTGGCCATTGTCTAATATTAGGGTACCTATGTGCTCCCTTGTCTTACCCTTAGACTGAACATAACTATAATACTTCTTAGGGTACTTTTTAGCAGACTTCGCCAGGTAAGTTTCGTAGCATCGCTTAAGCTTCCGTTGTAGCTTTACTGTGTTGTTCCTCGAAGCCTTATAGCACGACCAATTTCTATAGGTTGGCAAGGCTGTGTATCTCCGCCAGTGTCTGTCGCGCCTAATAATGTTGCGTCGCACCGCAGGAGTCCACCAAGGTGGCTTGTTCTTTAGCCGTATAGGTCGGAAAGGACAGTAAAGGTCTTGAAGACTTAAAATATTGCGCTTAATAACCGACCATTTACTTTCGATGTCATTGGTTTCAGAGAACCAGTCACATCGTAAAGCGGAAAGCCTTACAGCATTCCAGTCAACTCGATTTAGATTACGCCTGTATTTGACTGGTGGCTTATGAAAACAGAGAATTGCCTGGAATATTATGGTGACATGGTCACTTTTCCCTAAAGGTGAGTCGTAAGAGAGGTTTTGGACATCTTTAGGACCTTTAGACAAAAGTAGGTCCAGTGTAGATGGTGAATGTCCATCTCTGTACCTAGTTTTCTCACTTACGTGCTGATGAAGCGCACTGGAGTGCATCCAATCGAGATATACCTGGGAAATTCTATCACAGGTTGTCTGAGTGTCCCAGTCAATACCCGGTAAGTTGAAGTCACCTATTAAATAGACTCGTGGGGCAGTTTTGAGCAACCTGGTGAGAAGTTCCCTAAGTTCCTGGTCCTCCTCCTCAGAAGCGCCGGGTGCCCTGTATAAGCAGCCTAACGCAAAAGAAAGCTTACCGTCTGTGACGATTGTCGAGACCAGCTGGATGCCGAAGGTGGCCATTTTGATGCCAGAGTCTTGGTATTTAATACCATGTTGTAGTAGTATTATAGCTCCTCCTCCGCGTCTACCATCTGGTCTATCCGATCTGATGGCTGTATATGTCGAAAGAAGATCAACTGGAATAATGTCTGCATCTTGAATCCAGGTCTCTGATATACCTAGGATCCTAGATTTACTATTGGAGGCTTTCTGCATTAATTCCAGCCATTTACTACGCACGCTGCAAGCATTTGTGTATAGTATGCTCACAGCATTTCGATGTACCCCGCCTAATTTCGGACAACCCTCGGGCGCAAAACCCGAGGCATTACCAAGTTTTTTGGTATGTCCAAATTAGTGCTGTGTGGAGAATCTACGGCGCTGGAAGGTTGTGGCGTAGAGGTTCTTAATGCAGGAGCGTTGAGCGCATACGAAGCGAGGCTTTCGTTTGCTGCATCACAACTTAGCCAAGATTCGTCCCCTATATTTTCTACCACCACTTGAGCGTTCTTGATTGAAATATCCGCTGTTGCGGAGTTATTCAATCGGCGCTTATCAGGGTTGCTCTTCGGTTTTGCTACTTTGCTACCCGAACGCTGGAACGCAAAATAATTTGCTGAAACTGGGCGGCTATCTGGCACCAATCTATACAAACCATTTGTATTTGTATGTATTTGGTCGCCTTTAGAGAGAAACAGGTCTCTGTCTCTCTGGTTTCTGAATTCCACCAAGATTGGCCTTGCTTGGTTTCCTTTCTTATACAGACCGATTCTGTGTACCCGAACTATCTGTAGATTGGGCTTAAGGTCTGCCAGACGCAGTAAATTTTGTACGCATTTGCGATCTAAACTGCGTCGTGCTTTAGCCTCCTGTATAAAAGGCTCTTGCTCGTTATGGATCAGAATGTTTCTGGTCCTGGTTTTCAAACTTTTCTCGGGAAAAGTGCCTTTTTTCTGCAACGCTCGCAATTCGCTTCGGATTGAAGCCAATTGCGAGTTAATCGTCGCTAAATTATCGAGACGCGGCTCGGTTTTTTTACTTGTTGGGGAGCGCGGTAACTTTCGAGCTGGCTGGCTCTTTTTCTTACGCTGACTAACAACATTGTTGTTAGTTTTACCCTGACTTTCCCCCGCAGATTTTCGTACATTCGCCGGCGTATGCAAGATTGGTTTGTGCGATGCTGCAACTTGCGCGTAAGATCTTTGTGTTGGTTCCTGCAATGTTGCGAGTAATTGGGAAACTTGCTTACGATAAGCCTCCCGTGCAACTTCTTTGCATTCCATGCAGACAAATTCGAACCATGTATGGGCTGCATATATGGTGTACTGGTCTTTTGGTATACCAGAGCACCTTTGGTGCGCCCAGCGTTTGCATGTACAACACTCAATACCTTTGGCTACATGCTTACCACAACCAGCCTTTAAGCATGGAAAAGTAAGATATATGAAGTAAATATTTATATCTTAGTAATGCAGGTAATATGATTGCACTTTCACAGAATCGGCAAAATATCGTAATATTTAATCATAGCGTGAGAAATACAACCAAGTTGAACGTACCGCGCAACTTAAAATTTAGGAGATTCAGCTTCTTTGCGATTTCTCATATTTTTGTTGCTCACATTCGTCGGAATTTAATATTCTCCGGGACATTTTTTCCTCATCCCAATATTTCATTTCGTACAATTGTATTTCACATATTGATTTTTTGTAAAAAAGAATAACTGCCATTTACCTTTATTATTTTAAAGAACATGAAAATTCCGCTACACAACTGACTTAGAGAATTTATCAACGATTTTAGTTATTTGGCTTTGTTTATACAAACAATTTGTTAATCATTGGTAATGCTCAGAATGCCACGGATATCCAAAAATAAATCACTTATTTATTCCCTATCCTTTAGAAAGAAGCGTCACATGGCAGTATTTGGATGGATACTTACGACAACCCCCTATGTAGATTGGCGTAATAACTCTAGTTTTCAGCCAACTTTTGGGATTTCCGTATTTATTGTGCGGTCAAATAAATCACACATTGGACCTCAAAGCTTCAGCTTACAGAGATTCAAAATAGTCAGCTTTATTCCCTCTTCCCCAAAGATTTGTTAACTTTAAGCCTGCGTGAATGCTTTTGCAAACCGTAGGTTTCACATGGACACAACTCAGGATTTCTACTCTATTGCTCGTGGCGGCACGGACACATCCTTAGGAGAAAAGACTTGTGCATAAAATGTTTCTTCGTCATCAGCAGTTTCCCTGACATTATTTGTCCAATCGTCCGAAGTTTGAATTCGTAATCTCCGGGTTAACCATAGTCGCGTTGTTTTCGATCGTGTAAAGTATTCTACGATGATGTTCCATCTTGTCTATTAGCATCCAATTGTGATGTTGGTTGTTCTTGATTATTGAAAATGTCACCTTGTTTCAGATATTTCGTAAATGTTCACATGATTAGGCTGTTTGAGTGAACTTGTGTGTAGCCCATGTCGAATTTCGCATAGCTCTTCACTTTCAAGTGCGTCTGCTGTGTTTGACACAAAATGTTCAAGCATTTCGTTTCAGAGTATAGACTGAGTTTTCATCTATTTTAATTCTGATGTATTTTGAAAGGCTGAAAGAGTGATTTTCTGCATTAGTAAGATCGAGATGCCTCAATTCTAACATTTCGAGTGCTTCGCCAAGGCAGAACTAATGGACTCTTCTAATGAGTGTGATGTCATTAGAATTCGAAGAACAACACAAGCTGGTCACTTAGCCCCAGAAGTCTATGATACTGCACTGACTATAGTGCTGTTGCTTTTGATGTGAAAATCAAAACTAGGATTAAAGATTCGTCGAAGCCTCTCTTTTGAGTGAAATAATTTACGTGGTTGTAAATGGAAATGATATTAATCATCTCGAATAATTTGTACTCAAGTGATTGCTGTGGTCCAATCATTTTCGTGAAAATCTGTGGAAGGTTAAAATTACTAATGTAAGTAATTGAGTTCCTCTTAGAGTACGCTTTATTTCTAGCAACGTTTCGTTATGTGCATAGAATGAGATAAACGAGCGGTAAATTACACGAACAATGAATTTTTTCTAACGATTCCTGGTGCAAGTAACACCACACTCTATCCTCCAGCTCAAACTGTGTATCAAAATCACTCGTTCAGTGGACACACTCGTACTCCACATCCTGTTATTCAGCGCCGGAGCAGAATCATGCTGAGTAATGCCAGTTTGCTATCATTCATCTGATCATGGAATCACGTCTCTGTTACGTCGATAATGCAAGCAAAATACTGATTGCTGAAATGACACAATTAGGCTATTTTGTTTCGCAAACATTGCGCATTCGTGTATAAACAGTAAATACTGGTTTTGTTATGTCGCCGTTATATGTGGATAGTGTCTATTGGTTTTACCCCCTGAGAACAGAACCTTTGTTGTTGCTCGAAACATCATCTGGGTTTGAGATTATAGTGTCATTTCATGGTAATGACTAGGCTTGTTGCTGAAGCTGCCTTTAATGTGCTAGCCATGACGTCACTAGGGATATTGCTCCAGTGTATTTTTCAATTATGTCAGACGGAGTCTGTTCTGCAATTACTTACAACAACAAGCTCTTATCGTTTGTGCAATGTAGAGCCACTAGTGTTAGTCGTATTGTTGTTGTTTTCGTAGCTTCCAAATGCCTAAACGAAGTAGGCTGCGCTTGTTTCTCTTCTTAAAACATCGAGACGCCCTGTCGTTTCCCACCTGGTTATGTCGCCGTAATTTGATTATTGCACTTAAAACACTCAGGTAGCAATTTAGAATTTAAAAGAACAGTTTCTATATCATTCTCACTGCTTAGTGTTATTTTTGGTAGACGTGGATTAGCGAAATGCGGGAAGCTTGTATGTCGAACCAAACGAGTGAGTGCTGCTGGCCTGATGGTTTTCGGACCCGTCATCGTACAGAGTTTGGAACACTGTTCAAAGTCGTTTCTCTATGGACAAAAAGTGTCTCTATGAAATCATATATGTTTGTACAGATAACTTTAAGATTTTTGAGGTATTTTAAACTGTGAACTTTGGATTTAAGTTTGATGGTTCCAGCTAAACATTCAGATAATCGGATGACTTGGTCAGACATGCCACTGACAGTCGGTTTTATAAAGGTTTAATATATCAACAAGAAAATAACAAGATGATAAAGCCATCGAAATCATGTCGAAACAATTGTCAATGTGGAGATAGGTTTTGATATAGTTGACGTCAACGAATGCAGATTGTGTCATCTGAGAAGTATTTCTAAGAATTGTTGACAAATTGAATCAAAAGTTGTTTCTTAGCTGAAGTTTCGTTTCCTGCTGCTGTCATGCGCATATAAAATAAATCTCAGATGTGTAAATTTCAGGCCATTTTCCGTGTTGTTTCTCTATTCGGAGAAGCTGCAAAACAATGAAAGATATTTTCTTCACGATCCTAATGTAGGGTTATCAAAGTAAAATAGTCATTCAGTTAGTTCAGTTCAGTTCAGTTCAGTTCAGTTTGCACAGGACAGTATGTGGCTAACAAGCCAATCGAGCGTCCAGAATTTCTTTCGGTGGAAAGCTGCAGAGAAGCACCCACCACTGCCAAAACGTATATTCTTTTTGTCTGTTTGAAATCTTCGCCGATCGCGAAGCCAAGAGATTATCCGGGTTGAACTTAGGAAGCACCGCGTTATAGCCGATGCTGGAAAAAGAAAAAGCAGTTTCTCTTCACCAGCACGGTGAGAGGTTAGCTGAAGTAGCATTGTGTATAATAAAAATTAAAAAACACACAGAACTCTAGCCCTCAGTATATTTACGGGATAACGCTAAAAAATGAAAAACCTAAGCTTGTAAAGCAATTAAGGCGAGTATTCAGGAAACAACTTACCCCAGTTGCGGTCCAACCCCTGCTTAAAACTAGACACGGTACTGCAGGATATAAGTTCTTCTGGAAGCCGGTTCCAGAAATTTACCACCCTGAGGCTGAAAAAGTGTTTCCTGGAGTCTAGCCGACATCGCTCCTTAGCAAGTTTGAGTGAATGGCCCCGGGTACCCAGCTCAGGACTTAAGGCAAAGAAGTCGGTCATGCTAACGCCACTTAACCCCTTCAAGATCTTAAAGGTTTCAATTAAGTCACCTCTCAAACGACGGCGCGTAAGTGAAAAAAGATCTAGGGACTTTAGGCGTGCAGCGTAAGGTTTCCCTCGCTGACCCTCAATCATGCGAGTTGCGAGACGCTGTACGCTTTCGAGTCGAACGATGTCCTTCTTGTAGTAAGGGCACCACGCCTGGACACAATATTCTAAATGCGGCCTAACTAATGCCTTGTAAAGGGGCAGGAATACCTCGGGTCTTCTGCTGGATAACACGGATCTCAGCCGAAAGAGAACTTTGCGAGCACGTTGAGCTGCAGCGGCGCATTGGTCCTCCCATTTGAAGTCCGTCCTAACCAGTACTCCTAAATCCTTAACACGCTGTGTGGCGCTTACAGTGAGAAAATTGCCCGACACCTGAACTGAAATCTTATCAACCAGTGCTGACAAGATTTGGCTCTTATTAAGGTTAATTGGGAGGTCCCACTGATGTGACCAGTTTATGACCCGTTCAAGGTCGTGCATCAAGGTATCTTCGTCCGTTGATCCGATGAATTTAACATCATCCGCAAAAATGAAGCATGGGCACTTCAATGCAAAAAGATTTATTTATTTCTAAATATTCTCGTTTACGGAAGGTACTTCACAATAATATAAGACTGAACACATCACTGACTGAATACAAAAAACAACTCAACTCATTTTTAACACCGAAAAATTTAGTAAAGTTATTTAGTATTAATACAACTATAGATAATTTATACTTACACAACATAAAAGGCTTTCAGTTTTTTAGCGAAAAATATTTTAAGGGCCATATAACTTTTTTCTTGGGAATTTACTTTTCAGAATTGTTAAGATTCAACAAAATACACTCTCCCAATTCTTGAAATGATGATACCACTCATCACTCCGGGTAATAATTAAATGAATTTCCAATCCGTTTATCTTTGAAATTGCATGCGGAACATCATTCATAAATAAACAGTGCGATTCGGACCCGAGCAAACTTTAATTATCCTATTTCACGTTTACTGTTATTATTTAAGAAAATATGTAATTTTTATTTATTTATTAATCTATAAATTTTTTGAGTTTTATGCCATCTACCATGTGCACGAAAGTTACACAACTATGTTTTGGTTGCTAACGAAAAGATAATTTATTTTGATGTACTTGTTCATAAAAATAAATGATCATGCATAGCATGACTTTGTGTATCCCAGAATATACATTCTTCTTCTTCTTCTTCTCCTCCTCCTTATTCTTCTTCTTCTTATTATTATTAATAATAATAATAATAATAATAATATTATTATTATTATTATTATTATTATTATTATTATTATTATTATTATTATTATTATTATTATTATTATTATTATTATTATTATTATTATTATCATCATCATTATCATCATCATTATTATTATTATTATTATTATTATTATTATTATTA
>JACCGJ010012508.1:0-11304 GCA_013407085.1 Atriophallophorus winterbourni
TTCGCTAGACAAAAACGTGTCCAAAAAGCTGACATTCCATTTCGTTTTGTGATTATGTACCTCTACATTCTGAGTTTGTCTTGTGTGGACACAACACATACAACGGCAGCATTTTTGATCTCATTAATGACCATCGATATAAAACGAGTAAGATAAAAATGAAAAACATTTCATCGCTTTTGAAATGAAATTATTAGGAAAAATTTGGTTTATTTGACCGTATAAAAACAATATAATGTTTAATTAACAATTAATATCGCAATTACTTCAAAATATAAAATCTGGAAAAATTATATAAAAAACAGAAATATCCTTCTAGGTTTATCCATTAATTTCATTGCTTCAGAATGTCGTATCGATCGTGAGAACCCAAGGTGGAACATTGAGTGAAGGTGATCAACTTTGAGCATACTTTTTCTGCTTTAAATAAACTTTCTAGGGAATTAACAGACATCCTATCACGAGTTGGGGATGTTACACGAACGAACGCGTATGCCGGAGCATTGAAATAGGATTAAACGTCAAGAAATAGACTAGTTTAAAATTCTGAAATCACATTAACATAGACGAGAGTATCCACTAAAATTCATTTTGTGATGTCTTGATTCGCGGTTTGTACTCTTCATTCGATATCAACGATTTATGCACATACAATGTGAATGACGGCTTTGTGTTTCATGTTGTTTCAAATAACAAAACATTCCGGATAAAGAGGAACAATCTACTCCGCTGTGCTTATCACTATTGGCGATTGTTGCACACTGAGGGCGTTTTGCAGCGGTTAGCATTAGCTGATCTTCACCAGATTGTGGATGACGCTCCAATCGCTACATTCAAAGAGCGATCAATAACAATGTCTTCCAACCTTGTTGGGAAAATTTGGAAGCCCTAATATCTATTTTTGAACGTATTTTTTAATTTAAGTGAGGTTTTTCCAATCGTAAACTTGCTGAGTTCAACAAACCATAGAGTAGGCCTTTTGCAATATGATGATTTTGTTTGTTGTTGGTTTAGGTTCAGGTTTTAGAAATACATGATGAATACATGTGTATTTGGACGACACATGGCAAATTTCTAACACGCTATACGATATTTTTGGAGCTTTTATTACGCAAACGACAAATAATCATTCTAATATAGCTGAATTATATGCAAATCCAGTAATATCCACGAATATTTCGGAATTGTCTCCAACGATTGTCACTCCTATCTGATTCGTACTGCAAATAAGTGCTAACCGGTTATACTCAAGCCCTCGCCGGGTTGGTTCGATTTAACCAAACTTGACGTATTTCACGTCGTTCAAAAATTACTAATGTTTCACCTTCATTTAAACTTTTCTCGTGCGACCTTGTCTTTTCCATTGGTTTTATTGGTAAGTGAATGCTATATCGACCGAGCATCAATCAGTATGTGTCGCGAGTGCATAATTTTATTATTGCACACAGTACAGACATTCTGATATTCATTAATTCAGTCAGTACGCCAAATGTGTTACGATTTTGGTTCTCTTTAACGGCAACTGAGCCAGCAGCACACACAAACATAACATTTATCACAGAATATAGCATTCTATTCCATTCTGTTCGACCGGAGGTAGGTGTTCTGATTAGCATCCAAACGCCTAAAGTTTGTCAGTATTCGCTCACGCGCCACGCGCTTTCACGCTTTTACGAATACTCATAACCATTTGACGGAGAAAAAATTAAAATGGACTAAAATGATATTCTGCTAACCTTGTCGTATTGAAAGTGACTTCTTGGTTCTCTTTGTGGTGGTAATCCTAATGTCAAATATTCATAACAAATCTACGGGTATGTTGAAATTATACTTTAAATACATCCACATTGAACGAATCACATCTGCAGGAGATAGGGAACGTTAGCGGATACAACTTCAAACTTCAAAATAGAAGATACTGTTATTTTCTGTTGGTTTATGTTGATCCGGTAGATAGTGTATAAATGACAGCAACTAGTCGAATACCCCCTATCGTGTGTGTTTTCCCAAAATGATGGTTCCTTATGAGGTGAATTGCATTGTCTCATTGAAGAATGAGATCTTCACGCCCTCACTAATCAAAAATAAAATTATTTCAAGAATTCATACATCAGATCTTGAAATTTCGCGATATTCACATCATCAATTAAATAAGAAGTCCATCAAAATCAACTTTCGAGTTTATGTGGTGGAAACCTCTTCACTAGAGACCAGTGCACTCAAATATGCGTACTATGTCAACCGTCTATACCGAGCAGAAGTGGCATAGTAGCGAGAGTGGCATAGTGAGGAGGGTTTGTAGAAACGGCTTTATTTTTCTAAATCCATCAATAATTTGCTCAATCGATCAGTCCAAAGCTCTCAAACATCGTCGGCCGACGCATTTTCTGTCGTCGCTTTTCGTTTTTCGCGTTATCTGGCAAATCACACGCTTGCATCACACCGAACTTCCCACTTGTCTGCTGCGCGATCTTACAGACACCGATCCAAGCACGCTCGGCTTCTTGGAACGAAACGATTTTCTCATCGGCAATATCTTCGTCTCCGCTGTCCACCGGCTCCTCATTGTACGGCATCTTCATCGCAATCATCTTCACGGTGAATAAATTGCCATTTGCGAGACGTTCGTCAGCTTTCAGAAAGTCAGTCAGCTCCATCTTTTTGTTCTTGTGGATCGTTTCCTGGGCAGGCAAGTCTTTTAATATCAAGAGCAGCTCCGCATCATGAGAATCAGTTCGAAACTCATTTTCGATAAACATAATTTCGCGAAACATTTCCAGATTTTCGACTCGCTGACCTGCTTCCGAATATAGCGGTCGACGTTTAGGTCTTCGAGCAACGTTAACGTGAACTCATTCAAGCGAATGCTTATGGTATTTATCCAGAAGTAAAGCAGCAGCCTCTTTTAGTGGCGCCCGAAGTTCTCTATGTTTCCCTGATGCATTGGTTGCTAATTAGCTGTCGTGTTGAGTGAGAATACGACCACTTGTATGTTGTTTAGCTGGCGCTTAGGAGGGTGGTTAGATTAGTAAAGGATTCGGACAACAACTTTGCCTTTCTGCTAGCAGAATCATCCGTTTCACGGACGCATCATCCCCCCAAAAATATCTGCTGTCATCCAAGCCTTCGAATTCGCCTTGTACGTGACCGGGATCTCTTTTTTCTAAAGAAACGCGGTATCTTGGAAATGACGATCTCTAAATTGAGAAACTTGTCGCTACTGCTCATGTTTGCCCTAGCCATGAAAGTAATTCTTCGCTTGCTTTTCATTACTCTAGTACACTGCTCTTCCCTGGAAGCCACGGTCTCGTTCGAAAGCAGTTGCCAGAAGAGTGCAGTCTCGTCCAGTTCAAAATCATCACCTCGAGAGAGCTGTCTGAGTGAGAACTAGATAACCAGCTGCTGCAAATCGATGAGGGATGAGAAATTCACTGCTCCAGCTTTGCCTTGCACTCTCTTTCAAACGTGACGCCATTGCGCTTCTCAAAGCACTTTGACCAACCATCACTCGCCATAAAGTCTGTGATGTGCATCAAAACGGCCAGCTTCATCGCATTCTCCTCGATCAGTGCGTCACTGACAGCAAATTCAGTCTTCTGGCTTGCTTCAACCACATCTGCACTCTCTTCTCAAGCCCCGGTTCGTAAGGCTGCATCAGCTACTTGCTACGTTGAAACTTCAGCTTTGATTGCACATTCAATTACATCTCTCTCGCTGAGAATGCCCTCCACTATGGTTTTCTTAAGTTTGACGCCTCAATTCTTTTGAATCTTTCTCGCCAACTCGGACTGATTCAGGTTTTGCTTCGCAGCATCGATGATCTCGTACTCGTCCTTGAGCAAATGACGGTTCGTTTGCGTTTATGTGCGGACATTATGGGCTTGATAGTTTAAAAAATAGCGATGTCACATTTGTGAGTATCTGTTTGTGCGCGCGCTCTCGTTGGTCTATTAAACGATACTTAAAGCAACAATAGGGAAAGGCTTGTCGTTGTGCGTGAGGTGATTATCCTTTTGTAGCTGGCGCCATGCAGAAACGTCGCGTGTATGACCTTGAAACCGGGTGACTATATGCGTAAAATGCGCAAAAATGCACTATCAAATAGTCACAGAATAGTGCCATAGTAGCGAGGGTAGGGAGTGTCATAGTAAATTTATTTTGCATTGCATTTTTTAGGGGACGGATCAAACGTGACACAATAGCGAACGTGCCATAGTTATGAGGTGGCATAGTACGGAGATTTAATGCTATTACCATCTTCATCAAATCACAAAATTAGTAACAATGTGACTACTATTAACTAAACTATTAATCTATGTATTCCCATTCACTGCGAGAATTGTTCATGGTATCTTGATTTTAATTGAAGCACATTTTTGCTATTCGTCATTTTGGCTGTTCACAATAGGATTTCCCATTTCGTAGCATGCGGAATTTCTGTTTGTCATCATGTTGTAAAATGTTAGCTAGGCATTTAGACGCAAATCACACAGTTATATTCTTCTTTCATCACTAAAACTCAAAATTGTGAAAAGTCATTAGAGCGAATAATAATGCCTGCCCAAAAATCATTAGGGGTTGCAAAAACCTCAGATTATGCAGGTGACAAAGCTGTTCCGAAAGGATGTTCGTTACTTTTGATCAACCTAACTTCCAACCTTTGAATTCCTATAAAATTCAAATTAATTGGAATTACTAGCTGTCAAACCAATAAGATTCAATCACACAATCCCATAGTTTCGTATATAAGTATTCAACACTGCTAAAATCACAATCATTGTGTATGCGAAAATGTCACCGTTGGTTTTCATTATTTTGATTCACGGTATTCTCTCTGTGGGAGGGAATGACCAATCAGAACATTCTGCGGGTTGTTTTGCCCTGAGTCTTTTTCGTTCGCTCCTAAGCATGTGTGAAGGGAACAGTTTTAAGTGGAACATCACCGTGAACCACAAGCACCCTCTAAAAACGGATTCCAACCTAAAAAATAAACTTTTGCAATGCCAACAGCAATGTCGTCAGAGTGTTTTGTGCCATGGATTTACATACTCCACGGAGGTACGTAAATATTTTGATCTATAGGTTGTTTCATATAAATTGATTCAATTTACTAAAGTATTAATTCATCAGAGTCGTCAAATAATTCGCTGGAAAATGTCGGAATTCCAGTCGTCTTCGTGCTAGTTTCACTGACATTGACCAATTTCGCTTTTTTCGAATAGCTACTTGCGATATTCTTCTACTTCTGTTTTTGAATGAGCTCAACTATTCCGTGCCATTTTCCCGGCGTCAATAGCTTGTGGGCTCACAATTGCGTATTTCGGAACTTTAGGATTTATTGTTTGCAACTTGTGATGGATGGTGCTGCTATTCAAATGTCATTCGATATCCGCTAAGTAGTACCGTTCTTGCTCATTATTCTGATTCGCAATAATGTAGATTTACTTTTGCACGCATTTCCATTTCACATACATCATAATATATGTGGAGACCTTTGCACTCATCAGGTAGCGACAGTACAATGGAGTTCCGCATTTGTTGAAACAGTAGATAATGGTGAACAATTGTATTCCACTGACAGGAAAGTTCAGTTAGATGAACTTTTTCAGTACGGAGTGCTCGCGATGTCGCAGAGGTGGTTCAACCTATCGCTTTGAAAAAAACATCAACGTTTGAATGAATTCCCGTCACACAGTCACACACTTCACGACCGGTATCGTACTGTTTGCACTTATCAGGCAGATACAGTAGAATAAAGATCTTCACCCAAACTTGAAGTTAAACGCACATAGCGATTGCTCCGATTATTAATACCAATTCAGCAAGTTTCCAGAGTGTGAAACAGAAATGCGTAATGATCAAATTTGAAATAATCATTTTCAAAATTATGCACAATTGAAACTTTTCACTGAACTTGGTATTACTGTCTTCACCTGATGAGGGCAAACTGCCAAGAACCGGTTTATGTGAGTAAGTACGGGGGATGTGAACACCACGGAATATTTCTTCTAATATTTTATAAGTTCGGGAGTTCAACATAACACATTAAAATAGTTCCATGCTTCATTTCTTTTCAGAGGTGTGATTTGTCAGTCCGTCGCTCCCTTGAACGCAAATTACAAGGTTCCGAAATAATTGGCGGTTACCTACTGGCATGTTGTAGTGAGTGATATTGCGGTACCCCACCGATATTGGCGTTGCAAATCCATTCGTTGAGAACCTGATTTATTCATTCACTCACATGTGCCCGAACACATGTTATTAGGGTTCTGACCGATAGTCATGAACATATTAATAATTTGCATGAATGTTCATTAAATTTCCTCAACTCTTCGAAGCGCATGCGAAGCCAGATCCTACATTCCTTACCTGATAAGTGAGGTGTGTAATGGAAATGCATGAAAATGAGCTTATCTGTCGAAGAACTTTATGTAGTTTTTGTTTGCCAGCACGTACAAAGGTGTAATAATTCGCTCGTATTTTGTTGTGATTATAGGCAGTTCTCGAAACGTGTAATTGTTCTCGTTATTCTACTCGACTTAACTGCGCAGAGCTGATCAACAATGATTTAGCTGGCTGCATAAATACATGATACCTGAATTTGTATAAATAATACAACTTAGAAATTGTTTGGATGAGCACTTCTAATACGCTACGATGCATTTTAGACCCAGAAGAAACGAGCAAGACGGACAAGATCATGCAACCACAACTGCGAGCCGATAAGTCAAAAGGCATGTTGAAAGGCCTACGTCGTTCAAATAAGATGGGAAAAGGATCCCTAATGTCAAACTGTATTCAAAAGAAATTTAAAGGTGTGAAGAACTCGAAAAATGGAATGGGAAATAATGTTGACTGGAATCTGAGAATCAAGAGCAATAAACTTTGAGCAAACTTTATCAGTGACATCAAAAGTCTAGTGACACAAGTGACGGATTTATATCATCAATAAATTTGCAATTTACATTAAATTATGACAAGCTCGACGTTATTTATCTATCCATAAATTCTTAATATTGCAAAAACAATTTTATAAAACAAATACATATGTTGTTTTGTTTAGGATTTGTTTAGCCTCCAGCGAATATCTTTCATCAGATCAAGGCGATAGTCAGAATATAGAAAGTAAAGAGATAGTACTATATCCACCCCCTCTATTTGAACTCGCCCAAAAAAACCTAATGAAATCCAAGGAACCTATGGTCCAGGAGATACAGAACATTTCTTTTAACCTATTCACTCATCGAAATGTAGCTCACAGGGCATGAGTTGAAGTGAAAATTCGTGAACACGAATAAAGACATTCTTCAAAAAAAAGTGTGAGAAATGTGAACATATGTGTAACGAGATAGAGTGAATGATACTTCCAAACGATTGAGAAGATAACGCCTGATAGAAAGGCTTTAATCAACTATAGATTTGGGCATATAGACTGTAACGAGAAAAGAGAACTGTTAACGAAGTAAAGCAGTACAATATGTTTAATATACGTGTGTGTTTATAAATAAGGAAAGGTATGGAAAATAATACGACATTCTTCCCGGCGGGAAAGAAATGTATGTTATAATAAGTCACGCCTCTCGATTTCGGAGACAGTAAGGTCTGACTCTTTGTTGCTGCGTGATGAGTTGTTCGGTATTATTCTTTTCGATAGGAGTATTTGAAGGTGTGTCACAATCAAGAGTTTCGGGGGGTGAGTCCACTGGTTCGGAGCCAGTTGCTTGCAGTGATTGATCTACTGGGGCTAATCTTCGCAATGAGACGGTTTCCTCACGACCATCATGATAACGTACGTGCGCGTACTGGGGATTGCACTCCAACAGTTCGCCTTCCTCTACGAGCGGATCATACTTGGAATTACGAACATTCTTCTGAATGAGTATCGGTCCGGGTACCAATAACCAATTCGGAAGACTAGTACCGGCAGGCGATCTGCGATTGTGCAGAAACATACGTTCGTGTGGAGTGGCATTAGTAGCGGTGCATAGAAGTGACCGTACCGCGTGAAGCGCATCCGGGAGCACCTGTTCCCACTGCTCTGTACTCAGCCCTCGGTTTCGCAAACTGAGAGAGATTGTTTTCCACAGTGTACCGTTCAAACGCTCTACCTGTCCATTTCCTTGAGGATTATATGAAGTAGTTCTACTGGTGGCAATTCCTCGAGAGTGGAGGAAAGCTTTAACATCAGCAGACATGAAAGAAGGTCCTCGGTCAGAGTGGATATAGGATGGCATACCAAAAATTGAAAATAGTTCGATAAAACGGGAAATAATTGTGGAACTGGTCATATCTGCACAGGGGAAAGCAAAAGGGAAACGTGAAAATTCATCGATTACGGTCAGTAAATAGTGATTGCGTGTGGAAGATGGAATAGGTCCTTTAAAATCGACGCTAAGGCGCTCGAACGGTTTGGTTGCTTTAATCAGAGGGTCATTAGAGGGATAGTAGAACTTTGGTTTCAACTGTGAGCAAACGGTACATTGTTGAATGACAGTTTTTACATTATCCACGGAGAAAGGTAGATTTTTTGATTTCACAAAATGGAACAAGCGAGTGATGCCAGGATGGCAGAGTGAGTCATGAATACTTTTCAAATGTGTGAGAGATTGAATGCTTGAACAAAAACCTCGAGATAACGCATCCGCTACCGTGTTGCTTGGACCAGGACGATAGACCACGTCATATGAGAACTGGGAAAGCTCTATGCGCCAACGTTGGATTTTATCGTTCTTAATTTTGCTTGCAGCTTTGGAATCATACATGTAGGCGACAGAACGCTGGTCTGTGATCAACTTGAAATGACATCCGATGAGATAATGCCGCCACTTCCGGATGGCTTCGACGATTGCACATGCTTCTTTCTCTACCGCTGAGTGATTGCGTTCACAATGAGATAGAGTTCGAGAGAAAAAGGCTACCGGGCGGCCGCTTTGGTTAAGGGTTGCGGAAATGGCTATGTCTGAGGCGTCGGTTTCAACGACGAGAGGGACATTACGATCGATAGAAAACAGAGATGCTTGAACCAATTCAGATTTTAATGTGTTGTATGCCTCCATAGCCTTGCCTGACAGAAGGAATGTTTGATTGTGAGTCAGATGATGGATTTTGTCGGAAAACTTTGAAAACCACTGGGAATAATATGAAAACATGCCGACAACCCTTTGTTGGGCTTTCGAATCGGTTGGAGGTGGAAGCTTCAGCAGCGCTTCGAAGCGTTCTGGATCCGGTTTTACTGTTCCTGCTGACACTTCGTATCCAAGTAATTTGATTTGTTCGACACCATAAACGCACTTGTCACGATTCAAAGTTAAACCATACTTTTCCACCACCTGCATAAACTTGCTCAAATTAATATCATGTTCTTTCTTATCCGCTCCGCAAATTGTGATGTCATCAATGTAAACGTATGTGCCTTGAAGTGACTCAGTACGAATAAGTTCATCCATAACCCGTTGAAAACAGGCGACCCCATTCGTAACACCGAATGGTATGCGTTTGTAATGATACAGGTTGCCACATGCTTCAAACGCGGTGTATTCACGTTCATTGTCTTTTATAGGGATCTGATGATAAGCACTTTGAAGATCCACTGTGCTGAAGACACGGTAATGAGAGATTTTATCAATTAAATCATCAATGCGAGGCAAAGGATAGGCATCCAAGTATGTGAAGCGATTTATGGTTTGGCTGTAATCAACAACCATGCGTTTTTTATGGCGTTCGTTAGTTGTGATCAAAACCTGTGCTCGCCAGGGTGACTGAGATGGTTCAATTATGCCATCTTTCAGCAACTTGTTAACTTCAGTCTGGATGAATAGTTCGTCACTGTGACTATGTCGCCTCGATTTAGTGGATATTGGCCGACATGATGGGTCGAGATGAACAAAAAGTGGAATCGGTGGTAGAGTGGCAACAGAGAGGCCACACAAGGAAAAAGGGGGTTGAATCCCCTCGAAAGGAATTTCTACCATCTGATGCCGTTGAAGGAAATCATGACCTAATAATACGTCAGCACAAAGGTCAGGAAGAATAGATAGTTTAACATTATCATAAGAATTGTTTTTATGGATAATAAAAACGAAACAGTGACCTTTGGTACTACTTGTCATTGATGTAGAAGCCAGAACGATTTGATTTTTAGACTCTAGTACCGGCCATTTGTGTTCACGTATTATTTCTTCAGAGACATAACTTTCAGAACTTCCGGTGTCAACCAGGGCATGGAGCGTTATACCATTGACACGGATTTTAGTAATTGCTTTCTTTAAACTGGTTGGCTCGGCAGCTGTGGCAATGGCTGATGCAAGAAATGCGCAAGCAGGAGCATTATGTTTGACAAAGTTTGTAGAACGACAAACTTTGATGAAATGTCCCTTCTTGCCACATGATTTACAAACGGCTTCTTTAGCAGGGCATTTGTGACGTGGATGTCGATCATATCCACAGAAGAAACAATTACCTGGAAGCCTTGAGTGAGTAGTTGCCAAGGTTGTATCCGACTTAGAGGTATCGAGGTCTATGGTTTCCTTGGGAGATGCTTTGCAAGTAATGGCAGGAGCTGACGATGCATATGAATTAGACTGTTGCTGAGCCAAGTCCAACGACTTTGCTTGATCGAAAGCTGTCTGTAGATCGAGACATTTATGTTCCAGCAAACGTTGCCTGATAGGATTTGTTAGCAATCCAGAAATAAACGCATCACGCGTTGCATCATTTTGATTTTCAGTAGCGCTCACGGATTTGAAATGACAGTCTTTAGCGAATGTGTGCAATCTCTGAACAAACTGGTCGAGGTTTTCGGTTTGTGCTTGTTTGCAGGTCGCCAAAACATGTCGTGCGAACACTTCGTTTTTTGGTTGCACGTATATGGACTGAAGAGTGGCTACGGCCGATTCATATGTTGTGCATTGAGATATAAGTTTGTAAACAGAAGGCGACAGAAAATGAATCAAAGTTTTGAGTTTGTCTGGTTTGTGCGATTCTATGATTTCAAGAAAATTGCTGAATGTGTAAAACCAATGCTCCCAGGAGTCGGCAGCGTTTGAAGCGTTCGGATCGGCGTCCAAGCGATCAGGTCTGAGTAAACGATCCATCTATAGTTGATTAAATTGTAACGAGATAGAGTGAATGATACTTCCAAACGATTGAGAAGATAACGCCTGATAGAAAGGCTTTAATCAACTATAGATTTGGGCATATAGACTGTAACGAGAAAAGAGAACTGTTAACGAAGTAAAGCAGTACAATATGTTTAATATACGTGTGTGTTTATAAATAAGGAAAGGTATGGAAAATAATACGACA
>JACCGJ010012509.1:0-37873 GCA_013407085.1 Atriophallophorus winterbourni
ACGTGAACGTTTGCTCCTTCCGATATTTTGATATTGTTGTGGATATCGAATCTATTTCAAGATTATTACAAGAACTTTTATTCTATTTTCAACGGATTTGAACATGGTTACGACTCGTAAATCTGCAAAAGGAGATCATGCAGCACCGACTGCAAGGAAGCCTCAAGAGAATGGGGGCTCCGCTGCTCACTCTGGGGATTCTTGTCTGGTTTGTTCGAAACAGGTTGCCAATAACGCTAAAGCTGTTCAATGTGAAATTTGTCTAATGTGGATACATATTCGATGTGGTTCAATGAAGCCGGAGATTTATCGTTGGATTCAGAAGAATTCATGCGATATCATTCGCACGATATGTAAGATATGCCTTCCACCGAATGGTTTCAAGCTCGCAAGTACTCAGCTTCCAGTTGACACGGCTTCTGCTAAGTCCTCTGAAGGTATTGATGGGAGTATTGTAAATGGTGGCTCACCCTCGAAGAAGGATAACCGCCACACATCTTGTGTACAACAAGTCTGCGTGCAATCTGAAGATGTACGCACCTTTGCGGAAGTGGCTTCCTCGTCTTTACTCGGTTCCAAAGACGGAATTAGTTTCGCCAGTGAAACGAACGTTCTTAAGGGCCAAAGAGGTCCAGGACCCATCTAAGCTAGATAAATCTATGAAGAAGAAACACCAGAGCTTTACGACTGTTGAGAATAGACAATCCTGCGTCATTCTTCACAATGCACCGGAGCAAACAGGTGCTTTGGCGATAGACAGGGTTAAAAAGGAACGCGAGTTCTTAAATTCTGCTCTTGCCCCCCTTTTCGACGAAGGTGAAAAGGGTGTAACGGTACGCACAGCGTTTCGTCTAGGCCGCAGGCCAGCGCCAGGAGATCGCCCAAGACCGTTAAAGATGGTGTTAGACTCTGTTGAGCAAGTGACCTTACTGCTAAAGAGGGGTTACAGGTTAAAGGGTAGTGAACTTCGACTCCTGCGTGATCTTTCTCCGGAAGATCGTGTGAAGATGCGAAAAGCTACTCAGGAAATTAGCGAGCGCAGAGCCGCAGGTGAAACTAACTTGCGCATTGTGGATTTTCGAGTTGTGAGGATGAGGCCAAAAGTTCGTTGGCAACCTCTGACGATATGCATTCGGAGGGATCTGGATCTTTAAAAGTGATATATTTTAATGCAAGGAGCTTGAGAAACAAACTGGATGAACTCTTTGATCGGATTAGATGGGACCCTCCAGCGATCATTGCGGTGACGGAAACCTGGCTCTCACCTGAGCAGGATGATCCCGAGCTGGCCATACTTGGATATAGACTCTTTCGCTCGGATCGAACAGACGCTAAAATCGGTGGTGGGGTTGCCTTTTATTTCCAACAACATATTTCCGTCGCAGTGTTGGCTCGCTTCCAACATTCTGCCGGTATGGCTGAGAGTATATGGTGCCGTATAAGGACTGCAGCTTCATTTGCCACGATAGGTGTCGTCTATCGTTCTCCCAATACTCAGGCAGATACTGTGATATCACAGATATGTCAGTATGGTAGATCCTCAAACTGCTTGATTATGGGGGAGTTCAATGCTCCTAGTATTGATTGGACTTCGCTAGATGAAGGTTCTGGGTCATTCGAGCGGGACTTATTGGACGCTGTGGTTGATGTGGGCCTCGTGCAGCACGTTTCCAATCCGACCAGAGTAGGCCCTACTGGGTGTGAGTCCATTTTGGACTTGGTATTCACTCCCACGCAGTCCGATATTACTCAGCTTCGGACTGAAGCTCCATTAGGCTGCAGTGACCATGCCACCTTAAGTTTTATATGGAAACGCAACACTGGCTGGGTACCAGATCCAATTCCCAGAAGGAATTTTTGGAAGGCAGACGCGGGTAGGTTACGGGATGTTGCTTCATCTCTCGATTGGTCTTTCGATCAAGCAGCTGATGTTGAAGATTGTTGGCTGGTGATTCGTAATAACATTTTGACAGTTATTGAGGTGGCTGTTCCGCTGTCCACACGTCGTCGTAAGGCGAAAGGTCCACCTTGGTTTGATAAGGAGATAAGGAAACTTTTGCGGCAACGTCAAAAGCTCTGGTCGATATTCGTAAGTCGGAAAAACGCCACTGACTATGACAACTATCGACAAGCTAGAAACCTTTGTACGGCATTAAAGCGCAGGAAACGTATGTTGTACGAGCAGCGATTGGTTGACGAGTCTACTTGTGCACCAAAACGGCTATTCGCATACATTCGACGCCGCACAAAGGCGTCGCCATATATTTCTAATTTGATAGATACTAATGGGGTAGACATTACTGAGGATGGTTTGAAAGCTGAAGCCATGGCTAAGCAGTATGCCTCCGTGTACTGTCTGGAAGACAGTGATCCTCCTTCTGTCTCTAATAACAGTGAGGTGCTGTCTGATCTTGATGTAGATGTAGAGACTGTTAGACACCTGTTGGAACAGTTAGACACACAATCCGCGCCAGGACCAGACGGTATTCATCCGTTGGTTCTACTAGCACTATCAGAAGTGTTGTGCGTTCCGCTGGCCAGGTTGTTTGCGAAATCTGTAACATTAGGGGTCTTGCCACAAGAATGGAAACAGGGTATTATTAAACCTATGTTTAAGAGTGGGGACCCCAGTAATCCTGCTAATTACAGGCCGGTCACATTGACTTCTGTGATCGGTAAATTTTTAGAGAAGCTGATCAAAAGGAAATTAGAGCACTTTCTTTTGGAGTGTGGGCGTTGGTGTCCACAACAACATGGATTCACCAAAAATCGCTCATGCGTAAGTAATCTGCTCCTGGCGCGAGAAAGTTGGCGTGCTTTGACTGATTCTGGTCAAGAGGTCGATGTCATTTTTATCGACTTCAGTAAGGCGTTTGACCGCGTGCCCCACCGCCGATTGCTCGTCAAGCTGGAGGGTTTGGGTATTCAGGGGTGTCTACTAAAATGGATCGAGGCATTCATCTCAGGGCGGTCAAACCGTGTCGAGGTGAATGGAGTTTTGTCTTCAGAGATGATAGCAGGCTCCGGAGTGCCGCAGGGATCTGTCCTTGGCCCAGTGCTATTCAAAGTTTTCGTGAATGATATTCCGGACGCGGTAGCGATCGATTGTCTTTTATTCGCGGATGATCTGAAACTGTGGGCCTCTGTCAGTTCCTGCGATGGCCACAAGCAACTGCAACAAGCAGTTGATGACTTAGTTAGTTGGACACATCGCTGGTCACTGCCTATCAATGAGGACAAGACAGTGGTCATGCGCATAAACTCCGATGACACTGGTGGTGAATACTTTATTGGAGGTAGGCCTATTAGAGCGGTGACGGTCGAAAAAGACTTAGGGATTCTGGTTATGGATTCCTTGAAGTCGAAGGCTGACACTTGTCGGAGAATAGGCAGCGCTACCAGGATGCTCTGGGCGATTCGGCGTTCCTTTGCGTCCATTACCCCGCAAATGCTCCAGACACTTCTCTGTGTACATTCGTCCTCTGTTGGAATATGGGCTACCTGTTGCATTTCCTCAGTCCAAAGGCGAATGCGACTCCTTGGAGAGGGTACAAAGGAGGGGCACTACGATGGTTTGTGGAATGCGCCAACTGGCGTACGAGGATAGGAGGAGCTTGCTGAAACTCTACCCCCTAGAGCTTCGAAGGGAAAGATATGACCTGCTCCTGACACGCCGTATTCTGCTCGGTCAATATGGAGACGAGTTCTTCCAGTACTTCCGATTAGTAGGTGAGTCCAGGACACGTGGACATGACTTTAAGTTGCAGAAGCCTAGAAGGCTGAAGCTGAGTAATGCGAGCACGCTATCCACGTGGGTGGTGAACACTTGGAACTCTCTACCGAAAGAGCTCCTGTCTCTACCGTCTGAACAGCTATTCAAAAGCGCGTTGGATCAGCATTTGTTGAGACGGATGGACTTGATCCCCGGAGTGATATAGTGGTGTTCCTCTACTCTCAGGGTTTGCCTTGTCAGCAGAAGTCACCCATGTCTATTACTGTGAAGAAGCTCAAACGGGATTTTATCCCTTCTGCTTTCGATTCAGAAGAAGAAGAAGAAGAAAAAGAATGGCGCACAACATGACTTCCTAAAAGGTAGGTCATGTCTGACAAATTTGTTGAGCTTTCTTAACGAGGTTACTAAGAGGATGGAGAATGGTATAGCTGTAGAAGTCTTCTATCTCGACTTTAGTAAGGCTTTTGATTCAGTCAACCATAGTCTCTTGCTTCTCAAACTCTCAGCCTTAGGAGTATCAGGGAACCTTCTGGGCTGGATTCGAGCATTCCTTAGCGACCGTTCCTTTACTGTCAGGGTAGATGATACTTACTCCGCATGTGCGCATGTAACGAGTGGGGTTGCCCAGGGCTCAGTCTTGGGGCCGTTGCTGTTCCTCATCTTCATTGATGATCTAGCCAACCAACTGCGCTCACCATGTTATATGTTTGCTGACGACGTTAAAATTGTCGGTAGGTCGGATAAATCTGATCTGATAAGTGACGTGGAAGCTGTAACAGCATGGGCGGGTAACTGGGAACTTTCCCTTAACCTAGATAAGAGTCACGTGCTCTCTACACTAGCAGGCAACATGATTTTGTCTACGCCCTCAGCTCACACGGAGTTCCGTAGGGTAAAGTCTACTAAGGACCTATGAATCGTAGTCTCCACAAACTAAGTGGGCTGACCAATGTGTTGCTGCAGCTCAAAGGTCCAGAAGGGAACTCTTTCGACTACGTTCAGCCCTCACTTGCAGAAAAGCTGAGGTGCTATTGCCCCTCTACAAGGCAATAGTGAGGCCACATTTAGAATACTGTATCCAGGCTTGGAAGCCGTATTACCAGAATGATATCGTGCAGCTAGAAAAGGTACAGAAGCTGGCCACTCGCATGATCGAGGGGTTAGCATACACCAATTATGAAAATCGTCTATTAACACTAGGACTTTTCTCACTTAGGAGGAGGCAACTTAGGGGATCTTATAGAGACCTTCAAGGTTGTCAAAGGATTAAGTTGTCTCGAATTCGATGACTTCTTTCGGTTCTCTCCTTTGGTTGGTACACGAGGGCACAGTCTTAAGCTAAGTAAACAGCACACCAGGCTCGACTCCAGAACGCACTTCTTTAGCATCCGTATAGTGAACGCGTGGAACTCACTTCCCGCAGAACTAATCATGGCAACTTCAGTAATTGCGTTCAAACATGGGCTGGACGAACGGTGGCAGGAGCTCTTCCCGGAGCATTACCCTTAAGACTAAATCCCTCATTTTCATGATAAAAAAACACAAAAATATTCGAAAAACATTTTGAAACACAAAAAAGAGTTTCTTTTTCATTTTTTCGTATTTGTGTAAATAAACTGCTGTCCATCGTCTTTTCATTCGATTGGACATGCAACATGCATAACTCTCTCTCCTTTCGGTGATGAGACATCTTCCATTCACAGTTACACACCCCTGTGTTACTTACGAATCAATCCTGGTAGTGGCGGGTGTTTTCAAGCACACCGAAAGAATCTGGGCACTCGTTTCGACTTGGTCGGCTATCGCCCTGTGATACTGATACTGAACGTGTCTGTCCATTTTGAAAGGTAGCCTTCAACTGGACTATTTAACTATTTATGACAATCAAACAAGTAAACAAGTGAACTGAGTTCAAGCTCAAACCAGCAAGGGTGACCCCACTGTTGATTTTTATGTGTGTGAACGAAAGCGAAAACACCACTGTTCCGGGCGACTCCATCTCCGTGGAACTGAGTTCAAGTGAACTCAGTTCACTTGTACAAGGAGTAATTGGTCAAGGAGCAAATGTCCAAGGAGCAACTGTCCGAGGAGTAATTTTCAAGGAGCAATTGTCAGAGGAGCAATTGCCAAGGAGCAACTGTCGGTACCCCGTTCTTGACACGCTACAGCATGAAAATTTGCATGAACTTCAGGAAGATATTGAAAACGTAAGTTTCACGATGAAATTATTTTGGAATGGAAAATGTTCATTTGCTTTCGAATAGATGCGCTTGTAATCGACACTAGTATCGTTGTATTTGTAACTACATTTTTTTAATATTCAGGTATTCGCTGCTGGCTTAAAACTGTTCGAATCTGGGACACTTTTGAACAGTTTTTGTTCATTCATCCGCAAATATCACAGCCGTTGCAATCCTTTTCGGATTATTCGTTCGGTACGTTGCAACACTTCAGTTTTCATATCTGCAGGTTGTTTTAAATACAAAGTTTTCTACGATTTCTCGTGTGAATGTAATTTACAATCTCGTGGATTGGAACCATTTCGATCGAGTAAGTGAGCCAAAACTTGGATTCTCATTATTTACTACTCTTGCTAAATCTTTTTGTCACCGATAGTGAGCTGCATCCTGAAACGCACCGGAGTTTCATTACCAAGTCTGTTTTCATTCTTATAACCGCAACATGAGAGTCTCATAGCCCACACACAATCAATAACGGTGCTGCACTTTACCGCGATCACAGCTTGTAGTTCCCTTCGTTCATTAAGCACTCGTCTGCGTGAATGAGTTGCCTCATGTCATTGGATCACTTGTCCACTCAAGTGAATAAAAATGGTGATATTTCTTCACCATTTGGACATCTAAATTTGTTCCATTCATAATTCTTTCGCTCTGCTATTCTAAGTGTTTTAAGGCAATGTTTAATCACCCAGCAGTGCACGGATGAGCAATCATGCAGTACTTCGTGCTGTGCGGCTAACACCGTGCTAAATTGATTGACCAGAGGTAGTGAGCTGCATGCTGAAACAGACTGGTGTCTCACTGCCAATTCCAGTTCTTTTTCTTTCTCATATATGTATAGGCCTGGGCAACCTGACAGTATCTTTGCCCACATGCGTCTGTGACTGTGCGGCAATTTGCCTGGAGCATGATTGTGCTCTCATACCATACGATAAGGAGAGCTGCTACACGACTCTGTAGACCTTCGTTGTTTATGAAAGATTGTGCTATCGGATGGTGTCCCTAGAGTAGAGAGAGGAGAAGTGCTCTACCCATCTTTCCATCTGCTGAGTTTTGTCGACAATTGGGTCACGATATAAAGACTTAATGGAAGCCGTTTTAAGTTTGTTTGGGCCAATGGCTCTTTTGATCCCTTCATACATAGCGTGAAAATTTCCGGTATCCGCAGCTTTTTGGATATTGAGGCTAATTTCAGTCCAACAGTCGTTTGCACATCGCCTTGCAGTCTGTTGAACCTTATTTGTAGCTGCTCTTAAAAGTCGCAAGTTTTCATCTGTTGGCATACCTGTGAACCTCAGGAATGCTGACCGTTTCTCATCCAACGCAGCAGTTATCTCAGAAGCTTTTGCTTCTAACCAGTCGCTCGTTCGCGCTTTCTTCGGGCCGAAAGTGAGAAAAGTGCGACTCGGCATATGCAGCTTTTTATCGATTCCCAGTTTTCTGAAGCCGATTCAAGCGGGGTTGTCTTGCTTAACTCGGTTCTAAAGGCTTTTGCGAATCGCGTAGCTAGATTAGGTTATCACATGCGGGTGACGTCAATCCTAGGCTTAGCAGACAATTTCGTGCGGTGAAATCTCGTGTCGGGAAGCTTCAGTTTTGCACAGACCAGCGGATGATCAGTGTCACAGTTTGCGCTTCGATATGATCTGGTGAGAAGTACGTTTCCTATATTAGTGCGCCTAACAAGAATAAGATCAAGCTGATGCCAATGCTTAGAGCTAGGATGTTTCCAAGAGAACTTAAGCTGCGGTTTTGTTTGAAAGAAGGTGTTACTGACACAAAGATTGAACTGTGTGCACAATTCTAAAAGGCGTTGTCCATTTTCATTGGTTTTACTTACACTGAACCTCCCGAGACAGTTTTGCCAAGATTCGTAATCTGCACTAACTCTGGCATTGAAATCACCCAATACCACTACATAGTTTCTTTGTGGCACGTCATTTATACTTCCGAAATTTGGCATTTATGGTCCTAAATAGACTATTGACTTTTCTATTCTCATGCGAACCATTGGAGCTGCTCCTGCCGTTATAGGAAACAGCGGATCATGGTGACTTGTGCCTTCAATCTACTGGGTTTCTAACGGGTGGCATTTGTACGTTTATTATAGTTATGCGCCCAGAAAAACAATTTTTTTATTTTAAACCCTCAGTGCTTCGGAGAATGTTGGTAGCTGTGTCCCGAGTTGATGTCCTGCCTGCCTAAAGCTACGATTTTGCGATCTGAAGGCGAATGTAATAATAAACTGTTGATTAAAATTGCGGTGCACTTCAGAAGTCAAGGTTGTAAAATATTCGAAGCTGGAGTCCCGTTGGGTGGATTGCACGTGTGTTAAAATTTGTTCCTTTCTTTCCTACGATGTTGTATATAGGAAGCATATCCTGTTTATGCGAAAGTTAGCTGTACATTTCACTACTCTATTGAACAAAATCTATTTTGATTGTTTGGTAAATAACACAGGCAGCAGCAGATAACGGTTAGAAGCTATAGCGGAGTCTTGTGAAAGTCAACTCCATGGGCTGTCTTAAGCAGTACGACAGTTTGTTTAGATCGCGTTGGTCATCTGGGGACCGCTTGAAGCTGGGAGCTAGTCTGCGAGTTGGCTGAAGCAGATGACTTGACATCTAACATGTGTATAGTTGGGGTGATCCTTCTCTGGTTGGGGTCCGCGCCACCACACTTCACAAGTGCTATTTATCCTCAGCTATAGGTCATAATCGTGTTACTTGGCCGTCTTGCTGTAGGCATATTAGAGGTTTTTTGTATGCTTTTTAATGTAGTAGCAAGAAAAGCTTTTTATGATGCATGAGAGTAAGATTCGCAAAAGCTGCCGTGCTGATGTTGGTTTACTCGTTTGCCAAACTTGATTGGTTGCATGTTTTATCCCAGATGTATGTAATTCATCCAAGTGTCTGTGTTTTGTCTATTCATTCCGTAGTGTTTAAGTCATATCCTTCCCTATCAATTTAGCATTTTAGTGTCATGGTTGTGTGGCTGTTAAGCATTTGGTGCTTGCGATCAGTGTAATGCTGTCCCTGATGATGAGCCCCTTGTTGGAAGTAAGCACAAGTCCTCCTTGCTTTCGGAAGCAACTTATATTGATCATGGGCTAAACTTGATCAACAGAGACTTGAGACACACGCCATGTGAGCATTTCATTCGGTATATATTTCTGAGGAAACCGTAGCAGCTCGTAACCTGTGTTACCTTTGTCGTCAAGATGAAATGTCATTTTAACTCAAGAGTATAGTTTGCAAAGCGACAGTTCGCGTCATATTAATGCATGGTTGCGAAATTTGGACCCTACGCAATGAGCATATCCGACGCCTCCAACTATCGCGTCCATAGCATTATGTGGGTTAGTTGTTACGCTCGCATACGCAGCGATGCTTTCCGTAATAGGCTCTTTTTTAGTAATGTTGATATAGAGAAAGAGATCAACCTACAAAGGCTACGCTAGTTAGGCCACATCTTTCGGATACCGGAACACCAACGTCCGAAACAGATTCTTTTTGCTACACCACATCACGATATTCATAGAACTAGTGGTGCCTAAACCGTCACATGACATAGACAGCTAATGAACTTAACTAGTAACCTTTCTGAAGTCTGCACCATCTGTCTTCTGGGCTTGGGTCCCTACGATCAGATATCGCAGTTGCTAGTTAGGCCTCAGGATATGTCTCAAAACCGTCTTCCGTAGCGGTTTTGCGTTAATCATCTTGTAGTGTTTGCTTAATTTTGCGTGTTGCCAAGTGAAAAGCTATTATGATGCACGGCTGTGAACGCCGCAAGCAATCTTTTGTGCTGATATCGCTCAACTCGCTTTCGAAACTTGTTTAAATACATTTTTTGTTCGAGGTGTTCGCTTTTCATCCCAGTTTGCTTGTGCTTACTCTGAAATTTTTATGTCCCGCTTATTCCTATTTTTTTAGGATTTTATTTTTTCACGGTTCTAGGGAAATTCGGCATTCGGTAATGCTGTCCTGATGATGATGAATAAGAAACGAGATGTCGAAAGTAGTGGCTCATTCTCACTACAACCCCGACTGTACCAGCTGTGAACATATGCGTTGCGTACGATAAAAGCCCGCTTCATAAAAATGGTGAATTACTGCTTTCGGTTGAGTGCCTAAAATGTTTGATAGCTTCGTATGCTGCAACCAGTTGACGACTGAAAATGTCTCTTTCCGGTGGGAAGAAATCGTCATGAGTAAAATTCTTATTGTTGTCATCACTCAGATACTCGTTACTAATGTTTTCCGTATATCTGCCTGGGTATAGGCGACCTGACAGTATCTTAACTTATGTGCGGTCTTTGACTGCGCAGCACTTTTGCGACATTAGGCTTGTGATTTTACATACGTACACACACATTACTAATGTTCTTCTCCGATTGGAAAGTTTCAGACATCAATCGCATTTTGTGCACTCAATTCCAGATTCAACACCTTATCCGAACTTCTTCACGGACTACATTAGCGATCTATATTGCTGATAATACGCCAGTCATTTGAAACTACGGAGAATATGAACAAATGTGCAGTTGTCTTTTTGTGCTATGCTTTTAATATCGCGCTAGATTGATTTTCTACTTCAAATGGGCTGTATGCCGGGATACACCAGAGTTTTACTACCACTCTTTATTTCTCATATCGTTCTAGGGCTGGGCAACGTGGTGGTATTTGAGCCCACATGTAATCTATGGTTGTGCGACTCCTTTCGGGTTCCAGGCTTCTGTTTCTTACAAATGCATATACTAGGGTTACTGATGCCCTATTATTGTTTTTTCTGTGTAATGTTACATCTCATCATCCTCGTGGACATCATTGCATCGGTTATAAGTACCATGTGTTTAATTGCTATACATCCATTACACGTTAAAATCCTAACAATATAAGGAAGAATGAGACCTATAAAGCTACCCAACCTGTAGATTTGGCACAGCCACGTACGGATCACATGTCACTGTGAATGAGTAGAGCGGCATAAGCACGACAGATTCTTTGCGGCTTTCACTGCTACGCAGCATAACAAGCTTCCATTGTCACCTTAATTGACAGCATACTGGATTAGTCAAACAATCCAAGAAGAAGTCTACATCAAGACCCCCCAGTGAACACGATTTTGAGCCTTAACACTAAGAGCAAGAAGTCATTGTGAATTCTGTTCACTTGGCCCTAAACCTGGGAGACGGGTCGCATCAACTGTAGCTAGTTTAGCTCTTTAGGTTTTTATCTTGATCCAAGTCACAGTTTGACCACCCTACAACCAACCCATTTGGAGTTAGGGGTTGCAAACAAACTGTATTAAGGAAAAATTATTTTCCATTCGCAATGCGTGATTTACTCGGCGAAATCGATGTAGGTTAATTTGTTTTTCAATATCTACATCGCTGCCAAAAATTCCATGATGGATAATTACGTTTCGAGTACGATGATGTCAAGGAACTCCAGCGATGGGGTGGACATGGTATGGTATGAAAGCACCAGCAAAGTGCCATACAGTCGGTGACTGTATGTGGGCGAAGATACTGTCGGGTTGCCCGATTATCGAGAACCTGTAGACGTCTCATTCGTTTTTTCTTAGTGTCCAGGTCTCATATCCGTGCAGCTGACGTGAATGTCTCTCCCACCGTCGAAAGTAGCCCCAGGCGCTTAGCTCTACGCCAGTCGAGCCATAGCTTTTAACCGGTTTCTGCTAATTCCCGTGTTATTTTCCGTTATAGCGGAATGGAGTGTCCTCTCCAATAGTGCGTTGTGATGTACGCCAGGGAAGTTCAATATAGAAGCAAGTGCTTACTTACTTACTTACTTTTGTGCGGCTGGCTCCACGGGTGGATTAGCCGACTTCATTGATGTCTCGGATCGCACCAGCTCACGCACGTCGATCGGAGGCGAGATCGTTGCAGATCGTGATCCAGTCTCGTTCCCACCTGCGAACTCCGTAGACGGTACGCAGACCCAGGGTGTCTACATCCTCTTTCACAGTAGACAGCCAGGTTTTCACTTGACCACCTTGCCGCCGACGCCAGCTGCGAACGGGTTTGGGGTCGAGGACGAGTTTTGGAAGTGCTGTGTCTGTCTTTCGGAGGACGTGGCCAAACCATTGCAGCCTTCGCCGTTGTATGTGAGCGGAAAGTGGAGATAGTCCGCTGCAACGCTCTCGTACGGCTGCGTTAGGAACTCGGTCAGTATATCGGATGCCCAAGATTACCCTGAGGCACCAATGGTCGAACACTTCTAATGTGCGTACATCCTGTGTCCTTAAAGGCCATGTCTCGCATCCGTAAAGCAGTACAGGGCGGATCGCTGCTTGATAAACACGCGTCTTAGTTTTTAGGCTGATCCCGGGCTTGCGCCAAAGGGTGCCCTTCAGCAGCAAAAACGCATTACGAGCAAGATCGACCCTTAACTTCACATCATCTTTCGCCTGACCATTGGGCAATATACTTGAGTCGAGGTATTTGAAAACTGGAACGTATTTAATCGGACAACTTTGGACGCGACGTGGCTGGATGCTTGGTGTGTCGGTATAAGAAATGCCTTGTTTTTAGCCGCGTTTATCTCAAGACCGATTTTCGCTGCAGTGGCACTAATGCGGTCTAAAACGCTTTGCAGCATTTCGGTATTGTCGCCCAGAACGACTATATCGTCAGCGTAGTCGAGGTCGGAAATCCATAGATCCGTTGAAATTTGCACCCCTTGATACCCTGTTAACGCCTGGTTCATTATCCCGTCTACGACATAGTTAAACATAACCGGCGATAGCGGGCAACCTTGCCTGACTCCTGTGTGCAAGTTAAATTCACGCGATTCTTCACCGTAGACACGAACCCGTGCCCTTGTAGAGCTGTAATAGGCTCTGATTAAGTTGACGAGCTTTAATGGAACCCCATCCGATAGCATGATGTCCCATAAACAACCACGGACTACGGAGTCGAAGGCGGCGCGGAAGTCAATAAAGCAAGCGATCGTTTGCTGTTGATGCCGTGCACGGTGCTCGAGGATCCTGCGTAAAGTAATTAATTGATCCAAATAAATTGATCTACGCAACCCATCTCAGGGCGAAATCCTCCTTGGTTAACTCTGGTTCGCAGATTTCTTTCGGCGGAGAACCGATTAAGCAGAAACGTTGCAAACACTTTAGCAGCGGTGTCGATTAGACTTATTCCGCGGTAATTGGAGCACAGATTTATCTCCACGTTTCGGCAGTGGTAGAATGATAGACATCCCCCAGTCTGATGGCAAGACTTCCGTCTCCCAGATCGAACAGAACAGCCTATGTAGCGGAGATAATAATACGTCGGCACAGGCTTTAATAAGTTCAACGGAAATTCCGTCCTCACCTGGCGATTTGCCATTCTGCATTCGTCGTAAAACACTTGATATCTCGTATTCTGATGATGCCTCGCAGTGTAATCTCTTTCTGTTAGTTTACCAGTCTCTGGTAATCGCGTCTCTTGCAGGGCAGCCACGTCGAAATTCAGTCTCTTCAGCTCATTGTTAATCACGGCTGACTTTCTTACGCCTCTGTTAGTCGAGACGTCGTCATGGAAGCATGGACCGGACATTCCAGGTTCCCAGTTTCACAACTGACATTTGTTGTTTAGTATTTCGATTCGCTGGTGCGGAAAAATACAGTCTGCTTGTCAGTTGATTGTTAATCCCCATGCACCCAATAAGGATAGCATACCGTGGCGAGACGGCACATTATTGACTGGGGGCTGCCCAGCTGAGGCGGGCGGTAACCGTCCAATGAGACCTGAGAGTCTCTCTCACCGTCGAAAACAGCCCCAAGCGCTTAGCTCTACGCCGGTCGAGCCATAGCTTTTAACCGGTTTCTGCCAATTCCCGTGGTATTTTCCGCAAAAGCGGAATGGAGTGTCCCCTCCATTAGTACGTTGTGATGTACGCTTGGGCAGTTCAATTTGGAGAACTAGCTGTTGCCCATGCAGCAAGTGTTTTCTCTCCACGGCACCACTGGAACCAAAGGAACAGCTAGGCTGATACGTTTGGACAACGATGCCGTCGCAGGAGCTGGCAGGAAGAAGTTGAATAAAGTTCGAACTGCCTAACGGGACTCCAGCTCCGGATTTTTTCTCGAGGTCGACCCCTGAAGCCTTTTCCATGATTGGATGTAGCCACAAGGCAGTGGAGGTTTCACATAAGGGTTTTCCTTCCCCTAGGTGAACCGCCTTTATGAACTTACGAGCTCCACCTGCCCAAAACATGCTGGTTTTTAGGCTCCAGTCAGCCGCCTTCGCCATTTCTCCTGTCAGTATAAGCAGTTCCGCCGGGTCACACAGGACCACGCGTGCAGGCCAGGAGCTGGACTTGGTTGTCAGAGGCTATATGAGACGCGTGCCATTGGAGCATTTTGGAATTGTGAGCTTATCCCCAACCTTGGAACATGTTACTAATGAGTAGTCACAAATATAAATCTGTGTGCCAAACGGAATAAACAAGAAAGCGGTGAGCGATGTTGCTGTCAAAATAGTTTTACATTGAGCGTCGTAGGCGTACAAAAGTCATCGAATGCGTAAACCAACTATTCATGCTGTGAAGGATTCTGAAGCATGGTCTCGGCGGTTAACGACAGTGAGTCTTAACGATTCCACGCTGCATCTGACTATGTGAAGTGCGGCTGCCTATGTGATATCATATAATCGGATTGGGCCCCGCAAAACGCATGAGCCTGGCTAAAGAGAATTCTCACTGTACCAAGACTCGGGTTCCTTTCTATAGGAATGAATTTGCACACAAGGATCAAACAAAGACGCTCGTTATCACCAGTTGTGCTCAATTATTTCTTCAACTGAATAATGGAGCAGGCATTAGCGGACTACCAACAATTGCAAGTTTTGACGAAATACTGGATGGAATAAATAGTTGACATTGTTGTTCTTGGTTAAAATGCCTAAATGCAACATACGATTATTTACTCAATCAGTAGTTTCGATCCAAAAGTCAGCCTTGAGATAAAAGGTGTGAAGGCGAAGTCTATACGTCAGGATTTAATTTATCTTTTCAATAATAATGTTTAGAGAGTTGACAGTTTTATAGTGACTTGGTTTCAGAATGCTGCTCAATAGTGAAACGGAAGATGAAGCAAAGTCAAGGGTTGATTATACGCCTTTTAAAGTCGCAAAAATAAAAAAGTGGTTAGTAGGGAAAGATTCGTCTTTTAGTGTTTCACGGGTAACATGTAGCGGCTCAAGTCACAAGATACACAATTGTAAGTCCGAGATACCGATCAAGTATCCAATGTTGTTCTTCAGATGCGATGTCATCAGTAGCACATTTGTTACGCAATGTATGGAAGCAACTACGCTATCGTTTATACTCACGGGAGAAAGATGCAATGGTTTGGCCGCACCATCATAAGACAGGCTTATTCCTTATGAAACTCGTCCTCGACTATAAACGACAATTGAACACTTGGTTGTTAGCTGTCATCATCGTCATCACAGACAGCAGTGCACAAGTAGCATGCACCGAATGCTAAGCTGCCACAGAACCATGATAAAGTAAAATCCTGAAAGAGGGGGAAAGGTGAGTTGCTTGGCATAGTCGATTATTTTCTATTTCGTTCGTTTAGTCAAGCACCAACGCACTGTCGACGATCATCCGGTTGATTCTTGTGCTCTTGCTTTTGACGGGAACCAATGTTTGACTCTCACGGATGTGTTCAATTTGCTGTCACATCTAATTTTACCCAGTCTGACATGTGCGTTTAATTCTGATAGTTTGTCTCTGGAAGAATTCTTGAAGGGACCCGCTAATCCTTCGATCCCCAACGGTAAGTTGTTGCAATTCCCCTATGATAAACTTATAATAACAAAATTAACACCTATCATACAACATGTTCTAACCATTAACATTATGCGCTTTTCATATTCACCCAGCACAAGGAACCGCTCACATGTTTTTCGTACGTAATCAAACGTTGCTTCTCAATTTTGGTGAGTTAAATTTAAACAGAATTGAACGAAGTTGTTTGTTCATTAGATCATCAAAATGTGTCGCCTCGCTATCTCTCTCTCTGATTGATAAACTATTCTCCGATGTTTTCCAGCCTCGACCGTTTACAAGGTTAGAAGCGGAAAGCGTTCCTAATTATATGATTATTTTTTTACCAATCCTCAAGCTGTCAGAACATTTGCACTGGTAACGTTTAATAAATTTCAGGAATTTAATATTTCAAACGTACGTTTACTCACGAGTAACATAATTGTTTAAATTATACTGGACACGGTGCTACGAAATAAGCTAAACGTGGACAATCAATCAAAATATTCATTTGAATGCTTTTCCGTCATTCAATCAATGTTATGAATGTTATGTTTCCAAAAGACTTTATGCAGTGGCTTTGAATATGTGCGTAGTTTCAAAAGGCGTTTTCTTATTTTATTTATTCTACCAACTGTAAACCTCGCTAGACAATTTGGCCAAGACTCGTAATCTGCACTCTCACAAACATTCACTCAATTAGTGTATACACTTTTCATTAGCATGGCTTTGGTGACTGTTGTGAGATTATCTCACATAACAGCATGTGCGAGACTGCATTGAGAGCTGTATGTCAAAATCCATCAATGTCACCAGCGGCCTCCATCAAGTTTTAGCGCCCTGGCCTATCCTTTTCTTGTTATACATGATTTTTCCCAAGTATTACCATGCAAGATGGTACGTTTTGCGAATACCAGTAAAATAATTCAGGAAATCTGATCCACTGAATATTGTTCAATGTTGAAAAGCAGTTGGATGCTCAGTATCTCTGGTCTCAAATGAATCTGATGCCTTTCAACAAACGCAAATTTAAAATGTTACAACTTGGCCGGCAATACGAGCACTCATATAATCTTAACCATAAAAACCTTACTTGGAGAACTACTAAGAAAGATCATTGGTATCTGAATTACTAATAATCCGAACCCAAAATGTCATTGTCTTCAATTGGGCATGTCGTATCTTGGGAATGCTGAGGGGAATAGTTGGATGGTTCTCCCAAAAAGGCTTCAACGCATTATTGAATTACTTACTTACATCCATCCAACGATAGAGTACATGATTGCACCGTGGCTGTGAAAAGCCTTTGGATTGCTAGATAGAATGAACCACCGAGACATGAAGCTATTTGATGGGATGCAGCACATCTCATATCAAGAGCGAATGGCCATGCTCGGATTGGCTGATTTCAATCAAGCCGTAATGGGGCGATAGCTCACCACAATTTGTTCTTCTTTATCCGTCGATGAGTATGAGGAACCACGATTCTAACATACAAAATGTATTCGATATATCAAATCATCCTATACAAGGATGAACAGAATGACGTACGAGTATACAGTACTATTGAACTGTAAAATGTAATTTTATTCTGTCCTTGTTTGTTTAACTTGGAACACTCCAACATCTAACGTTACACATTCAATTTAGACCGAAATGTGCTGCACCAGTAGTCATTTAAACAACATATCTTTCAACATCCGCAAGTTCAGAATTTGGCAATTTGGGAAACCATTTCCGTTCTCATACGAACTTGGCAGTCACACGATTGAGTGGTACATATCATGGAAATATCTTGGCATCTTGATGACCGGATACTTGAAAAACAGTCAGTCGTGAATTTAGAACGATTAAGGCCATTGTATGATTCCTTGTCCCAGTAAGGAGCATGGGATTAAGTAGATGTTGAACAGGATGATTTTCGGGGGCGGGCTGACAAATTCGCGGTAAATCGGTTGACGAAATATTCCTACAACTCGTCACTTTCCATCAACCCCAAACAACACAACACAGCCAACCCCGCGCGTATCGATTTTTGTGCTCTGATTTGTAAACTTGGTTGGCCCAGTTAACATGACACGATCTGATGTTTGCGAAACATGCGTCGTCTGCAAGACAGTCGTCAGTGGTAAGGTCAAATCTGTCACGTGTCGCAACCGTTCCTACATGTGTCATGCAATTGACGCCAGAGGCGATATCGATCCTGAATGATGAAAACATGCCTGGTGTGTAAAATTGTCTAACTAAACCAAACACAGATTTGACTGCTCGAACAACTGTCCAGCAAAGCAACCTGGATGATCTGATAATAACAAATATGTCATCAACATAGCGCCACCATAATTTTGGTTTAACACTTCATTGTTAAGGTCTTTGGTCTCGAAATGCTCCAGATACATGTTCGCAAGTACTGGACATATCGGTGAACCCATTGCCAACCCTTCTTTGTGTCTATATAATTGCTCATTAAATACGAAGTGGTTCATGCATAGGCAGATCGATACGACGTTTATAATTTGCTGGACGCTCAATTTTGTGCGATCTGACAAACTGACATCAGATCTAACGAACTTGGTGTATCGACATTGGTGAACAAGGTTTTCACATAAAAGCTAACCGTTATTTCATCGTCATCAATTTTACCGACATTAAGCGTGCTGCAAATTCATATCCGTTATTGATGAACGAGTCTGTATAACCGACTAAAGGTTTGAACAAATAAACCATATGTCTAGCTAACTCGTGCGCCAGTGATCGGATACCGTCGACGATAGGTTATACAGGAATGCCTTCTTTATTTATTTTAAGTAGGACGTAGAACCTTTTAATTAGCGTAGACTTGGAATACAGGTTATACCACAAGCCCGTTCACAAACTTTACGTAACGCTAATTCAGTACATAGAGATTACCATTTTGCAGTTATTCATTACATTTTTCATTTTGCCATTATATATCCGTTCATAACGGCCGTCGTATGAGTGTACCCCAACCTTGTCTAAATAATCGCTTTTGTTCAAAATTACCGTTACTTTACTTTTGTCAGCCTTAGTAATGGCTATATTTGTATCTTGTTTCAGCGTAAGAAGTGCTTGTCATTCGTGTGAATCAAGGTTTGCATCGCCTTGTTCCTTGTATTTGATGACATCAGCGATACAGTTTTCTTACCGCGTGTGACTGTTTATTGGTAAGTGCATTTAATAATTCATCAATACAGGGGATATGATCCTTAGCCTTTAGAAAGTTCTGGCTTTTGCAGAAATTCCATCCTTTCTCCAACAATCTTTGTTTAGCATTAGAAAGTTGACGATTAGAACAGCTGAACAGCTACACACACACGATATTATTCTTTACTCTTGTTCCATTGCTAGAATAGAATCAGATCAATATCTATGTGAGAGTCTAAAGTGTTGCACAAAGCAATCACACTTATTTCCGCACGTATCGCATGATGCTGACCTTTTGTATTGGAATGTTATTCACCATCTTGCCGCACAATAAAATTCCAGTGGAATAGCATTTTGCACAACAACAACGAGAACAATAGTTTTGGCAATCACAACATTATTGCGTGCAGATTTGCACCTTGCTATTCATCAAACCAGAGTTTCTCACACGTTCACTTGAAAAAGTCACATACATCTCCGTTAACGCTCTTTAGTGCGTTCAGCACCAGAATGTGTTTAGCGCCGCCGGCAAACATTTTTAAGAGAACATTGTGAAAACCTTTGGGAACAAAACTGACTTCTATGAATGGCACGCTTTTTATTAATAAAGCTGTATAACATACTAAAGGTTTGAACAAATAAACCAAATGTCTAGCAAACTCCTGCGCAGGTGATCGGATACCGTCGACGATAGGTCTTACAGGAATGACTTTATGTATTTTAGGTAGGCCGTAGAACTTAGGAGTTAGAGTAGACTTGGGATACAGGTTATACCACAAGCCCTTTCCCAAACGCTCATCAACGCCACGCAAATTGCTTGAGACTACCGTTTTGCTGTTATTCATTACCCTTTTCATTTTACCATTATCTATCCGTTCATAAGGGCCCTCGGATAAGTGTACCCCAACCTTGTCTAAATGGTCGCTTTTGTTCAAAATTACCGTTACTTTACCGTTACTCAAAGCACTAAGTTGCTGGTTACTAGAATGCCTTTATGTATTTTAGGTAGGTCGTAGAACCTAGGAGTTAGAGTAGACTTGGGATACACTTTATACCACAAGCCCTTCCCCAAACTCTCCTAAAAGCCACACAAATACCTAGAGACTACCGTCTTGCTCTATTGCATTCGACTACGTCAGCAGGGAGGGTCTCTTCAAAATGCTCGATCTGATAGGCTGCCCCCCAAGGCTGCTGAGACTCGTTATTTCGTTCCACTCAGGCATGAAAGGCTCAGTCCATTTTAACGGTTGCATTTCAGAAGCATTTGAAATGCGCCGAGGCGTCAAACAAGGATGTTTTCTTGCTCCCACGCTGTTCGGCATTTTCTTTGCTCTGCTTCTGAAGCACGCTTTTAAGACGAGAACAGAAGGCATTTACATACGCAAGCGAAGTGATGGCAAGCTTTTCAACCTGAACCGGTTGAGAGCACAAACCAAAGTACGGGATGTGATAATCCGTGACCTGTTGTTTGCCGACGATGCAGCCTTTATTGCTCACTCTCAAGAGAACCTACAGTCGCTAATGGACTGTTTTTTGTCGGCATGCAAAGACTTTGGTCTAACAATCAGCATGAGCAAGACCAAAGTCCTTGGTCAAGGGACTGTATCGCAACCAATCATCACTGTTGGAAACTGTCAGCTCGAACCAGTACATCATTTCACATATCTTGGTTCAACCCTTGCGGATAACCTCTCGCTAGACACGGAGATTGATACGCGGATTGCAAGCAGCTGTTCATTTTGTCCCGATTGAACCTCGTGTTTGGGGTAACCGCAACTGACTGTAAAGATACATATGATGTAATACGCGCGTGCGTACTAAAATGCTTTACTAATCGGCAGTGAAACCTGGGCCACCCACGCAAGACACGAACGGAATCTGAATGCTTGCCATCTACGAAGCATCCGTCGTATCTTGAACTATCGTGGATGGACAGAGTGACTAACGCTAAAGTGCTTCCAAAATCTGGTCTACAGAGCATGTTCACACTATTACGTCAGCGCCGCCTGCGGTGGCTTGGTCATGTCTATAGAATGGAAAATGGTCGTATTCCGAAAGATCTACTCTACGGTGAGTTGCAATTAGGAAGTCGACCATTGGGCAGACCGCAGTTGCGGTACAAAGACGTTTGCAAGAGATATGAAAGCTCTTGGCATTGACCCGGCGAGTTGGAAAGAACTTGCTCTTGACCGCTCACTTTGGAGGCATTGTGTAAAGCGTCGACTGCAAGCCGGGGAGGAGCAAATACAGCTCCTGGCTGCTGAACGCAGAGCACGCCGCCGGTGTGCAACTGATGCAATACAACAGAGTTCTGACTATCGTTGCAAGCGCTGCGGGAGAGATTGTTCCTCCCGAATCGGACTGTTTAGTCATTCAAAAAGTTGCAAAACATGAAATTCATGCGATGTGATGTACATCCATGGTCGACATCGACCGACGGAGGCCAACAACAAACCGTCTTGCTGTTATTCATTACATTTTACATTTTACCATTATCTATCCATTCATAAGGAACTTCGGATAATTGTACCCAAACCTTGTCTAAATAGTCGCTTTTGTTCAAAATTACCGTTACTTTACCGTTACACAAAGCACTAAATTGCTGGTTGCTAGTATGCCTTTATGTATTTTAGGTAGGCCGTAGAACCTAGGAGTTAGAGTAGACTTGCGATACAGTTTATACCACAAGCTCTCCTTAACGCCACACAAATCGCTAGAGACTACCGTTTTGCTGTTATTTATTACCCTTATCATTTTAGCATTATCTATCCGTTCATAAGGGCCTTCGGATAAGTGTACCACAACCTTGTCTAAACGGTCGCTTTTGTTCAAAATTACCGTTACTTTACCGTTACTCATTGCACTAAATTGCTGGTTGTTAGATGACGACTTATTAGATTTATCTGACGAACGTTTCTTATAAAACTGTAATAACTTGTTGAACTTACGTTTCTGTCTTTCTCCAATTCGCTCCGTCTGTGTGGCTAAAACCTCCGTGTCTTATTCACAATTTCTGCAGAAATCCGCTTCGGATAATTCAACTCGCAGTTTCGGCATCATTCTCGAGGCTTTCGATCTAGCGGCTAATAGGGTTTCGTTGACCCGGTGGATCCTTTGTTTCAAAAACACTTTGGATGAGCTGGCTGCCGCCTTTGTCGATTTGCGAGAATTATCCGCAAGTTTTACCACCACATCCCCTGTTATTACGCCGCGCTGCTTGCAACGAAGGTTGAAGATGCGCTGGTTCACCCATCTGGCTTCATATTCCGCTGTTCTCACCAACTCACTGGCTAAATTTCGAACACGGGGCTTGTAGGAGTCAGCAATCGATTGGAATATATTTTACACTCCAATTTCTTTGCATTATGAATACAATATTGGTCCCAAGCATATTCCAATCGGTCCTAGAGAATGAAATTTAGACGCGTCTAGATGGACTGCAATCCTGTATAAAACAGAATGAACTCATAAAATCGTCATGAAAGGACGATTGCTACTACCAAAGAAACTATAAAAAATCCATTATCAACAAACAGGGCAACATTTGCCCAGACAACCACGCAGATGGTGACTAAATGGTACGTGTTTTCCAGGATGAGTGACTATTCAACTTAATGGAAACAAGAAAGGACCCAGCAAAACCGTATCTTAAAAGACCGACCCAAAACTGCGGGCATAAACCTTGATGTTAATTTTATCTACCCTTCACAGGAAACGCTGTACGGAGCTAAGCCAAGAATGACTTTTCTGAATGGCATGAACTTTTAGGAATAATGCTGCAATCTGCGGAGGATGTGGAAAACCTACCTTCAGATGCTTACCTTCTAAGAGGTGACCAGTGTTGTATCCATGCGGATCGACTATGGGGAGGGCGAATGTCATCGAAGCAATCTCGAGAAGAATATACTCCAAAGGTTTTGTACACGTAAGCGTTCTGGAATTTGCTGCTGAATTACCTTTATCAGAAACGTCTGATCACATTCACAAACAGTAGAAATACCTAGCCGAAACATTCGGTATTAAAAATGCCATACTTGTGGATGCTATTGCGATACTGCGGTCTGTCGACGATAAAAGACAAGGTCCTAGCCCTTTATACCGAACCTTGTTGACAACCAAAATGACCAATAGTATCGATCGTGAACGGAAAGCTAATGGAAGAAACCCACCGCAATACGTCAAGGTGAGCTTGCCCAGGATAATCGATGGAAGCAGGCAAACTGATAGCTCCGACCCTCGAACGCCTATTGATGCGGTTCAAACTGAATATCATGCGATAGCTCCATAAATCGTGAGCATTCCTAAGCAAACTGATTCGGCCCATTGAAAACCTATCATGATTTGAACACTACAAACTTTATAAGATGTTTATATACAAAGGCCTTTCGAGCACATTATTGGAGTTAACCGTTAAATGCTCACACTACTCAGCTGACATAATCATCATTACATAAACACGGTATTCTTCCAAATTGACTGTTAACAATACTACGAAGCTGAAACCTGGTGTATTTTCGATCATGATAGATAACAGACTAATTAATTCAGTGTTGGAAACGTCTAACGCTCTTGCCAGTTTTTATTCACGAGTTTTACCCACAAGAATGCCTAGTTCCGTCGGAATATTCAGCACCAATGGTGCCGGAGACTATAAGCGATATATGCGCCAATTCTGAAATAATGCTGCTCCACAAATGAATGTTGAATATCAACAAGTTCCCGTGGCTGACGGAATCACACCTGCAATCCTAAATGTAAGCGGCAGTCAATTGTGCGAAACACGTTGTGATTTATGCAACTAGCTATGTCTCACAAGTTTCTGTGCTTGGTCCGGTGCTCTCTCTGGTCTACCTCAACGTCCATCCCAAACGTGTCACAGTCCATATGTCTCTCTTTGTGGATGATTCAATTCAATTCAATTTTAATGGTCTAAAAAGCATATGAAGAACGTTTAAGGAGTCTCAATCTTTTCGACTTGCGCTGTCGTCGACTAAGAGGTGACCTCATATTGATGTACAATATTATGCACGTCCCTAACCATCCCTTGTCCAAACTTTTCACACGCTCGCCACCCCGTGCCAGTCGGAAACACGAACTTTCAGTGCTTATTCCCACTTCAAGACTTAACTGTCGAAGATATTCGTATGCTGTACGTGTAAGTTTCACATGGAACACCCTCCCCTCCACTGTTACACACTCAGCCAACCTGGATATTTTTAAAGCTAATTTGGACAAACACTTGAGGGACAACCCAAACTTTGATACGATTTACACTACATGAGTTTTCCTGTTCTTCTTTTTTATTTTATATACCTCATAACTCCATCCTATGGTTATTGTTAAGCTAAATGCTTTTTAGACCATTACAACTTTGAATCACTTTGAAAAAACCACAGAATAATATGACAACAACGAATAATATAACAAGCAAAAATGGGATTAGATTGCTTACTGGGCAGTAAATATCCAAGGGCAGAAATTGTTTTCGATTGGTGGGATAACAAATGTAGGTGTATGGTGTTAAGCTTTTTGTGCGGTTGGCTCCACGGGTGGATTAGCCGGCTTGTATGGTGTTAAGATGTATAGTTTTCTTCAATGCACGGGTTTAGGGTTTGGTGTGTTCACAACATTATCTGGCAGATTGTTCCAAGTAAAACAAACTCGCACGGCAAAAAAATGTCGTCTGCAGTTTAGTCTCGAGTGAGGGACAGTTAGAGTAAATGTGGGAGCTCTTGTATTATGCGAGCTCCGTAGATTCAATAAGCATTGTAGAGGGTGATTTTCAGTATTCAAAATATTGTAAACCAGAATCAAATCCCCTCGGAGACGACGACGTGGATAATCAAATAAATTTAGCGTTTTGATTCGCTCATTGTAGGGTTTCCGGCTGAGTCCAGTGAAAGTTTGGTAGCTCGATGATATATTCGTTGCAAAGTCGCAACATGGCGACTATGCTTGAACCGCATATTCCATCGTGGGCCTGATGTACGTATTTATAATACAGGTAATTGTCTGTTTTGAGAACCTACCGAAAATTCTCTTTAGGAGTGACAATTTCTGTGATGTTTTGCGATAGACGTAGTTGCAGTGGCTCGACATCCCTAGGGTGTTGCTTATTAACACACCCAAGTCCTTTTGTTCCATGGTCCACGAGAGGCTGTGTGTTCCAAGAAAATACTGGTACTCCACATATTTGCCAATGTTTACCATGTGACACTTTTGGAAATTGAAAAATATGCGATTTTTTAGGGACCAAGCCTGGAGGTTGTCCAGATCCTTCTGGAGCAGTTCGCAGTCTTCCGACTTACTTATCTTAGACGAAACTTTTATATCGTCCGCGAACAGTACGATCTTGCATTTGATGAGAGCTGGTATGTCATTAGCATAAAGCGCGAAGAGGATTGGTCCGAGGACGGATCCCTGAGGCACTCCACTTGTCACGGCTACCGACTTCGATAGAACACCGTCCACAGAGACTTGAACAAACCGATCAGTCAGTTAATTTTCTAACCATGCTAACAGACTGCCAGTGATACCACAACGTTCCAGCTTCTGCAATAGAATACTGTGGTTTACACGGTCAAATGCTTTCGACGTATCGAGGTAACATACATGGATAGTATCCCCAGCTTCCACTGCTCGAGTCCAGTCGTCAAGGGTAAGGAGAAGGTTAGTAAGGCAGGAGTATCCCCTTCTTTAACCGTGTTGGGCTCCCGAAAATAGCTTATTTTCCTCGAGGTATTTGCTCAGTTTTTTGCCACGATCCTTACGATTACCTTGGATACGGCGGACAACAAAGTAACAGGTCTGTAATTTGCGGGCTCCGAACCCACCCCGCCTTTGAAAATCGGGGAGATTATACCAGATTTCCATTCAGTCGTTATGACACTTTGCGACAACGATTCGCAGAATAACTGAGTTAGAGGTCCGCATAAAGATTCAACGATAGTAGAGTTCCCAGCACCTTTTCTTTGTTTATGGTTATTGTGTCCATTAGTAGAGGATGAGTTATTTCTGGATCCATTTGTATATCCACGCTTTCCTTTGGACAAAATACTGTAGCATAATAATTTACCAAAGCATCCGCGGTGTCAGCTGCATTTGTGGTCATTCCTGCGGGCGTCCGCAAGGCCGCAACTCCTGGTTTCACTGAACACTGCTTGTTCACAATCTGGTAAAGAAGCTTGGGATTCCGTTCCATTTTAGACATTATGACAGCTTGATACTGTATTTTGTCTTCAGCAATAAGTTTAATGACCTGGTTTCTTAGTTTTCTAAAGGTCTCCCATGTGGCATCAGTGGTTTACCGGCGATGGTTTCTCCAAGCCATATTTCGCAGTTTAATCCATTTCCGAGTGCGACTGCAGATTTTAAATTCGAATGCGTTTCCACACTGTTTTGGGACGAATGCTGAGTTTGAGTTGATTTCCCGGTTAAGCTTGGTCAAAATGCTACACCACTGTTATTTTACTCCTATGCCTTCAATTTGCCAATCGTTAATCAAATTTAGGGCGTTTGATAATTTAGATAGGCATACCTTTCTGATGATTTTTGTTGTATCGTTTGTTCGCTCTGCTCGACATAGGTAGTCAAAATTCAAGACCAAATGGTCGCTCGAACCTAGCGGACAATCGTATGTAATGCTTTCGACGGAGTCCTCTTCAGTTGTCAAGATAAGATCGAGCATTGAAGGTATATCTCTCCCTCTGTATCTTGTATTGCTTTCAACGTGATTATACAAAGGAATTTCGTCAAGCAGCTGCTGGAAGATGGCAGCAGTGGAGGTCTGAGAAATTTTGTTTGTCTTCCGCAAGTTAGGCAGATTAAAGTCTCCCATGATCAAGATTCTGGTATCATATCTCGAGGCAATCAAGCGTAGCTTATCGAGTAGATTCGTATTATACACTTCCGGGGCTGTTGGTGGACGATAAATTACGCCGATTGTGCAATCATCGCCTGTAGTCGTTGTTAACAAACACCATAGCGTGTCCTGAAGCACCAAGTCGGAATCCGTCAGTTCTTTGCACTTGAGTCTCTGATCATAATAGAGTGCCACACTTCCTCCACGTGACGCACGGTCTCGGCGGAGCAGTGACATGCTAGCAATCTCTAACTCAAAATCGTGGATTTCCGGGCTCAGCCAAGTTTCGGTAATGGTAATTAGCTGAGGTCGTTTAGTCTCAAACCGAGCGACTAGTTCGGCAAATTTGTTAATCAAGCATTGGGCATTGATATAGAGGCATCCAAGAACAGTTTTGGTAAGCAAAGATGGATGGTCTCGTGTGATGGCATAATCTGAGACAACCGTCATTGTCACGCCGACTCTGGAAGATGCTAAACTTGAGATGCGAATCAAGTCAAGCTTGGTCTGTTTGAGAAGACAAAGCGATTCAGATCTATTCAACATCTAGTTAATGCAAAACAAGCTTCCATCCAGCTACTGAATTTGAAACATTTTGCAAATAGATAAAGATTTCATATTCCCATACAAACTTGGATCTCAACAACACAAATTAAATTAATTAAAAGTTTTAATGGTCCAAAAAGCAAATACCTTGAGTAACCATATAATAAATATATAGTGAATGCATAAAACAGCGAAAATATTTTATCAATATGGAAAGTCAGCTTGTATATTCAGGTGCGAGGTTGGATTTGATCAAGTTTTGCCTAGAATATGATCAGGCTTGATGCACAAATGATATGTGGTGGCAAAGAGTTTCATATAAATCAAACGTTGACAGCAAAGAACAACCTTAGACAATTGGATATAGAGTGTGGCATAATTAACTCGTAGCCCTGCTATCTGCTACCACGTGATTTTTGTCGATGAAACAGGTGTTGAAGTGGGTGATCCACAAGTCGTGTTTCCTTTGTGTGAGATCAAACCAACGGTCACCACGACTATTTTACTTTCGTTCCCATGCGAACCTCTCAACCGTTAATCGATCGATGCACGCCTAGGTGTTTCCGTGGAAGTTATCAAAGCCCACATTCAACGATCAGAGGACCTTGAACTCAACGGCTATCGGATGTCAGGACCTAAGGAATCTACGCGTGATTAGTGTTAAATTTGCAAAAAGGGGGTAAGTGTGAAATCGAAAGTAGTCATGTGTTATACGTTCTCCATTATGATACACACTAATTGTGATAAATTTTTAACTAAAGAGGCAGTTGTCTTTATGAATAATGCTGAAATTACAGGTGTTTGTTATGTGTTCAGCGTCTGTAGAACAAAGGCGTTAAACGGCGCCAAGTCCAATGTATCACAATCAGAAACCTAGAAAATCGAATCAAATACGTAGATACGTGTTTCCATAATTTCGAGGAAACATCGAATTCGAGAGTAAAAGCAACCCACCTAAACCCAACGCTACATTACGTACCTCACAAGAGACTTCGATACGTCAAGAGAATTTGTTTATTAGATCATCAAAATGTGTCTCCTCGCTATCTCTCTCTGATTGAGAAACTATTCTGTAATTTACCGTTCGGTCAGTGACACCGAATTCATTGGAAACGCCTTGCGCATCACAGGCTTCACGCATCAATCAGCTCGATAACTACAAAGAAATTTCGATCTCCTATGTATTTACAGTCTCGAACGGTTACAAGTTTAACAGCGAAACCCGTTCCTAATGATATGATTATTTTTACCAATCCTCAAGCTGTCAGAACATTTTGTACTGATAACGTTTTATGAATTTCAGGAATTTAATATTTCAAACGTACGTTTATTCATGAGTAACAAGTTATCGGCATAATTGTTTAAATTATCCTGGACACTGTGCCACGAAATAAGCTAAACATGGACGATCAATGTTATGAAACGAGGATGTTTCCAAGAGACTTAATGCAGTGGCTTTGCTAGAAATTTATGTCAGAGACGGAAATTTGGAACTACGTGCATTCTTTCAAAAGGCGTTTTCTTATTTTATTTATTCAACCAACTGTAAAACTTCCTAGACAATTTGGCCAAGACTCGTAATCTGCACTCTCACAAACATTTCCTCAATTAGTGTATACACTTTTCATTAGCATGGTTTTGGTGACTGTTGTGAGATTATCTCACATAACAGCATGCGCGAGACTGCATTGAGGGCTGTATGTCAAAAACCATCAATGTCACTCCGCCTCCATCAAGTTTCAGTGCCCTGGCCTATAATTATCTTGTTATACATGAAAATTCTCGAGTTTTGCTAATGCCATGAAAATAATGAAAGAAATCTGATCCACTGAATATTGTTCAATGCTGCAAGAGCAGTTGGATGCTCAGTATCTCTGGTATCAAATAGATCTGATGGCTTTCAACAAACGTAAATGTAAAATGTTGCAACTTGGCCGGCAATACGAGCACACATATAAACTTAAACATACAAACCGCACTTGAAGAACTACTAAGAAAGATAATTGGTAACTGGATTACTAATACTCTGAAACCAAATAGCCATTGTCATAAAGTCTTCAACAGGGCATGTGATATCTTGGGAATGCTGAGGAGAATAGTGGGATGGTTCTCCCAAAAAGGCTTCCACGCATTACTGAATTAATTACTGAATTACTTATTTACATCCATCCAACGATAGAGTACATGATCCCACTGTGGCTGTGAAAAGCCATTGGATTGCTAGATGGAAGTTCCTGGACGTGATATTAAAAATCCCTATTTGTGGATGCTTTTAATATACCGCGGTCTGCCACCTATAACGGTCAAGGACCTAGTCCTTCAAAGCTCACCGTCTTAACAACAAAATGTCCGATGGTATAAATTTTCAATGGTAAGCTAATAGCAGAAACCTGACCCATAAGATCCAGTTGAGCTTGCCCAGGATAATAGTTGGAAGCAAGCCATCGGATAGGACAAACCCACGAACGCCTAGTGATGCGGTTCAAACTATATAGATCCAAACCTGGTATTTTTCCGTCTAGAATGGTGAAAAAATCACTAAGACCTCGCCAGAAACCGCAAATGCTCTCGCGATTAATTGCTCTTCAGGTGTTCGTGACAACGTTTCAGCGGAAGGTCATGAGTATTCATGCGACTCCGCAATCGAAACATTCTGAGAAATTTTGATAATTCTAGAAACGCGAAAATACCTTATTACTCTACGTCACAAGTTGCCATATTGATTGCCGGCGCCATTTTTTATTTGTATTCCTGACACCAACATGTGGTGCACTCTCCTTGCATGGCTGCGTTTAAGACGAACTTACAAGTATGCCCCTCCAAAATAACATTATTCTTCATTATTCTTCATTACTTTCATAATATTATCATTTTCAGATTTTTATTCATACCGTAATCCTGTGATGTTGTAAAGTATTAAAATTTTAAAACTAAATCCTTGAATTCTTAAATGCTTGAATGCTTGGAACATCTTGCCCGAAGCAATCACTCTCTCGGAATCTGTTGAGGTTTTCGCTCCTAAACTCGATGACTATATGGCCAAATATGTGGTGTGACTGTCCCTATTGATTTTTGAGAGATTTTGTTAATTTACTTCATATACCTGTCATCCTATGGTTATTATTAAGCGTACTGCTCTTCCCACTACAAAACCTACTGAGTTCTTAGTTCTGAGGCATTCACCGTATATGTACTTAAAATTAGCTCGTGTAAAATATTTGCTGTGAAAAAGTGAGCCTAATTTTCCAAATAGTGAATTGGAACGCTTGTCGATTAAATGTGAATACGATTTAAAACATCAATGAGAATTGGTAAATTCACGTGAGTAATGGTAATGTACCATAAACTAAACTCAAATGCCGGTAAAATAATTGTTTCGTGTCTAGTTCTTGTTCTACAAACATTTGCTGTTTAATTACTAATAAGAATGATTTTTCTGAACAGCTACTCACACAGGATATTATTCTTTACTCTTGTTCCATTGCGAAAATAGAACCAGCTTAATATCTATGTGAGAAGCCAAAGAGTTACACAATGCAATCACGCTTATTTCCGCACGTATGGCGTGATACTGACCTTTTGTATTGGAATGTTATTCACCATCTTGCCGCACAATAAAATTCCAGTTTAGATAGCATTTTGCACAAAAACAACGAGAACAATGGTTTTTGCAATCACAACCTTATTGCGTGCAGATTTGCACCTCGCTATTGAATGAACCACAGTTTCTCACACGTTTACTTAAAAAATTCGTATCGATCTCCGTTTACGCTCTTCAATGCGTTCAGCACCAGAAAGTTATTAGCGCTGCCGGTGAAAAATTTCAATAAAACTTTGTGAAAACCTTTGGGAACTCATAAGTGATTGTGTAGACGGGAGTTCTCGCCAGCGAGCAATAATGATATTATGATCAATATTTACGCCACAATGCACATTGATATCCTTTATGGTCAAAGGATTTATTGATAAGAAATAATCGCAATTTTGTACAGACGCGTATAAACCCTTCTACATATCTGCGATTTAACTTTCAAAAGTAGCCATGCTACATAATTTTGCTTTCGTTATTCATGAACACTAACCCTGGCCATACCTGTGTCCCAAACACTTATCCTTGTATGTAGCCTTTTATCCTACCGGTACAGAAGAAGAAGAATGACTTCATTCGTGTTCACGAATTTTCAGCAATATAAAAACAACACTAACTCTCGCAATAGCTCATTCCAAAACTAAATCTGATTCCATAATAATAAACATATGACAGCGAAAATTATTTTGTCTTCTTCTTTTTGATACAAACTGAGTTAGCAATTCCAGTGTGAGCTTCTTCACTGAAACGATGGATTCACCAAAACAGTGAGTCTCGGGGGAGACAACAAGAACGGCTTACCACTCTGATTGCAAGTTCTTGCGGCAAGGCGCAGCAACTTGCTTTTACGTAGGTTGAATGTCATATTATTCATAGCTGTGCAACCTGCATGTTTTCAAAATCAGATTGGAGTTTCGATATTTGTACATGTGATGCTGATTGACTTTTGAATCGTGTGTTGGCGAAAGGTTGAATAAGTCGACGTGTACAATGATGAATGTGTAGATATACTGGTCTGCAACACAGCTCAGTAGAACCAGCGATAGGTGTTCAGTCTAGTTGCTTGGGTCTAATTGAGCCATCAGGATGCATTTAACCGTCTGTGCATCCGTTCAGTGATCCCGTTTGCTGCTAGGTGATAAGCTGTCGTCCGGATTCGCTTTGTTCCGAGCAGCCTTGTGAGGTCATGGAAGAGCTTCTATTCAAATTGCAAACGCGGTCTGTCGTCACAATTTCTGGTGTGTCGTAATTATCAATCCATGTCCGACAAATAATTTTCGCTATCGTTTCTGAATTGATGTCCTGGATGGGTACAGCTACCGACTAATGCAGCGGTCAGACGATGTCGATAGGAACATGGCTGAAACGCGTGCAATTGTCGTCGTATGTTCCAATTGTGCTCCGTATGTGGCGTTTAACTTTGGATTTTTGACAAGGGACCCAGGCTCTGGCAATCTCCCGCACTCCCGTTTTTATTCCAGGCCATACGAAGCGTTCTGTGATTAGACGTTGCGTATCCCAAAAGCTGCGCATTCTGGATTTGGTTGTCTAACGGTACGTCCTATCGAGTGGAGATATGTTTTAGTCAACCATGGTGTCCCAGCTTGCGCGGTGTAGTCACGGCTGAGTGTTTTAATGTGCAGAGTAATTTCAGCAAGCATTAAGTTGGGAATCGCTTTAAAATTCGCCAGAGTTAGCCGTACCGTCGTCTCAGGGGTGACTTGATCCTGCTTTTCAATATTCTGCATACAGTGGATCACCCACTCGAACACCTGTTTCATCGGCAAGAAGCACGTGGTAGCAGATCGCATGGATACAAGTTAATTATTCCACACTCCAGATCAAATTGTCGAAGGTTTTTCTTTGCTGTCAGAGTCTGTTTTCTATGGAACTCCCTGCCCCCACATATCATTTGCGCAACAAGCCTGAACATGTTCAAGGCTGAACTTGACAAGTTTATGTTGACTAAACCCAACCTTGCACCTGAATACACGTGCTGACTTTCCTTGTGTATAAAACATTTGTGTTGTTTTTATGAATTCCCTATATTTTTAATCTGTGGTTACTGTAAAGTATTTACTTTTTGGACCATTAAAACTTTGAATAACTTTGAATAACTTTGAATGCTTGGTTAACGGCACAAGCATACTATATTTATGATTTTTACACATCCAGATACTTTGATATTTCTCTAATGTACCTCATTCAACCCTTTTATTGCCCGGAAGTATGAAAAATGTAACCTGTAACATTATACGCTTTTCATATTCACCCAGCACAAGGAACCGCTTACATGTTTTTCTTACGTAATCAAACATTGTTTCTCAATTTCGGTGAGTTACATTTAAAAAGAATTGAACGAAGTTGTTTGTTCAGTAGATCATCAAAATGTGTCGCCTCGCTATCACTCTCTCTGATTGATAAACTATTCTCCGATGTTTTCCAGTCTCGAACGTTTACAAGCTTGAAAGCGAAAAGCGTTTTTAATGATGTGATTATTTTTATTAATGCTCAAGCTGACAGAACATTTTGCGCTGATAACGTTTTATAAATTTCAGGAATTTAATATATCAAACATACGTTTACTCATGAGTAACAAGTTATCTGCATAATTGTTTAAATTATCCTGGACACGGTGCCACGAAATAAGCTAAACGTGGACGATCAACAAGGTTATACTTGCATGCCAACTGTTATATAGGGTTCGTACAACGAATTACGTTGTTGAGACACAGAATCACAAAATGATTCTTGGTCAAGCACTCGAGGCGCATATGGATGACCAAAGAAATGTGTTGTAAGGGATGGGGATGTGAGCAACACATTAATGTGGACGATCAATGTTATGAAACGAGGATGTTTCCAAGAGACTTTTTGCAGTGGCTTTGCTAGAAATTTATGTTACAGGCGGAAATTGTGAACTATGTGCATAGTATCAAAAGGCGTTTTCTTATATCATTTTTTCTACCAACTGTGAAACTTCCTAGACAATTTGGCCAAGACTCGTAATCTGCACTCTCACAAACATTCACTCAATTAGTGTATACACTTTTCATTAGCATGGTTTTGGTGACTGTTGTGAGATTATCTCACATAACAGCATGTGCGAGACTGCATTGAGGGCTGTATGTCAAAAACCATCAATGTCACCAGCGGCCTCCATCAAATTTCAGTGCCCTGGCCTATCCTTTTTTGTTATACATGATGTTTCCCAAGTATTACCATGCGAAATGGTACGTTTTTCTAATGCCAGAAAAATAATGAATTAAATCTGATCCACTGAATACTGTTCAATGCTGAAAGAGCAGTCGGATGCTCAGTATCTTTGGTCTCAAATAGATCTGAGGGCTTTCAACAAACGTAAGTGTAAAATGTTGCAACTTAGCCGGCAATACGAGCACACATATAATTTTAAACATACAAACCTCACTTGGAGAACCACTAAGAAAGATCTTTGTATCTGGATTAATAATAATATGAAGCCAAATAGCCATTGCCAGAAAGTCTTCAGCAGGGCATGTGGTATCTTAGGAATGCTGAGGGGAATAGTTGGATGGTTCTCCCAAAATAACTTCCACGCATTACTGAATTAATTACTAAATTACTTATTTACATCCATCCAACGTTAGAGTACATGATCCCACCGTGGCTGTGAAAAGCCATTGGATTGCTAGATAGAATGAACCACCGAGACATGAAGCTAGTTGATGGGATGCAGCACATCCCATTTCAAGATCGAATGGCCATGCTGGGATTGGCTGATTTCAGTCAAGCCGTAATGAGGCGACAGCTGACCACAATTTGTTCTTCTTTCTCCGTCGATTAGTAGGAGGAACCACGATTCTAACATACAAAATGTATTCGATATATCAAATCATCTCATACAAGGATGATCAGAATGATGTACGAGAATACACTACTATTAAACTATAAAATGAAATTGTATACTGTCCGTGTTTGCTTAACTTGGAACACTCCAACATCTACCGTTACACATTCAATTCAGACCGAAATGTGCTGCACCAGTAGTCAATTAAACTAAATATCTTTCAACATTCGCAAGTGAAGAAGTTTGCAATTTGGGAACTCATTTCCGTTCTCATAAGAACTTTGCAGTCACACGATTGAGTGGTACATATCATGGAAATATCTTGGCATCTGGATGACCGGATACTTGAAAAACAGTCAGTCGTGAATTTAGAACGATTAAGGCCATTGAATGATTTCTTGTCCCAGTAAGGAGCATGTGATTAAGTAGATTTTGAACAGGATGATTTCCGGGGCGGGCTGAAAAATTCGCGTATAAATCGGGTGACGAAATATTCCTACAACTCGTCACTTTCCGTCAACCCCAAACAACACAACACAGCCAACCCCGCGCGTATCGATTTTTGTGCTCTGATTTGTACATTTAGTTCGCCCAGTTAACATGACACGATCTGATGTTTGCGAAACATGCGTCGTCTGCATAAAAGTCGTCAGTGGTAAGGTTAAATCAGGCCAATCGTCAAGGGTAGGTAGAAGGTTAGTAAGGCAGGAGTATCCTTTTCTAAAACTGTGTTGCGCTTCCGGAAATAGCTTATTTACTTTACTGTATTTGCTCACTTTGTTCGCCACTATCCTTTCCAACACCTTGCAAACGGCGGACAACAGGGTAACAGGCTTGTAATTTGCGGGCTGTGAAATCCGGGAGATTATATCGGATTTCCATTCCGTCTGTTTGACCAGCGATTAGCAGAATAACTGAGTCAGAATTCCGCATAGAAATTGTGCAAAATGCTTTAGTATATTGGGCGTAATTTTATCATAACGAGAGAAATATAAGCGTAATTTGCGTGCAATCGTTTAGAGTAGATTTTGGGAACGTATCAGTTCTGACACAGAAGCTTCGTAAGATCAAGGGTGATAGTCAATACAGGAAACATGATTAAGTAGTAGTTAACCCACCATCACTTATTTTACCTTACCGCTAAACAGCCTATAGTACGCCTACAGTGTGTCACGTCTCGTGGGAATAAACAGAATCAGAGGTCAGTATGGAACTGAAGATCTGCCTTTGATGAGCGGAAGTTTATCGTAGTACAGCATTTTTATTGATAGCTTTCCAATAGACAAATGTTTTTATTTTCACGTCTTTATTTTGTGCTAAAAATTCCAAATGCCCGTGCAGGATTCCACTTCCTTTTTGACCGTAATACATGGGTCTATTTCATTTAAATAGTTGAAGATGGCCTACAACTGATCTCCCTGATAATAACAAATATGTCATCAACATAGCGCCACCCCAATTTTGGCTTGAATCTTATATTATTAAGGGCTGTTTTCTTGAAATTCTCCATATGCATGTTTGCAAGTACTGGACATATCGGTGAACCCATTGCCAACCCTTCTTTGTGTATATATAATTGCTCATTAAATACGAAGTGGTTCATGCATAGGCAGATCTATAAGACGTTGATAATTTGCTGGACGCTCAATTCTGTGCGATCTGACAAACTGGCATCAGATAGAGAGCGAAGAAAAGAGAAGAAGAAGAAGAGAATTGGTAAGCTCACGTGCGTACTGGTAAAGTACCACAAACTAAACTCAAATGCCGGTAAAATAATTATTGCGTGTTTAGTTCTTGTCCTACAAACATTTGCTGTTTAATTACTAATAAGAATGATTTTTCTGAACAGCTACTCACACAGGATATTATTCTTTACTCTTGTTGCATTGCGAAAATAGAACCAGCTTAATATCTATGTGAGAAGCCAAAGAGTTACACAATGCAATCACGCTTATTTCCGCACGTATCGCATGATGCTGACCTTTTGTATTGGAATGTTATTCACCATCTTGCCGCACAATAAAATTCTAGTTTAGATAGCATTTTGCACAAAAACAACGAGAACAATGGTTTTTGCTATCACAACATTTTTGCGTGCAGATTTGCACCCTGCTATTCAGCAAACCTGAGTTTCTCACACGTTCACATCCATCTCTGTTAAAGCTCTTTAGTGCGTTCAGCACCAGAACGGTTTTAGCGCCGCCGGTGAAAAATTTCAATAAAAATTAGTGAAAACCTTTGGGAACTCACAAGTGATTGTGTAGTGTTAGAGGCTGAAACAGAAGCGTCCTGCATAATCACGCTACATCTTTTATCTCGCATCAATCCATTTTTTATCTGCAGTTGCACAAATAGCAATTTGGGTTCCAATACATTACTGCGACTGTAGGCTGAGATCACAAGAAGTTTTGCTTTCCAAGGTCGTATATGAAAAACATACACTTCACAAGAGCTTGATTACAACCAATGGACAATGCGTTGACCACCCGAATGGACAACGTGACTTTCGCCCGGAGCCGCAGTGTTCTCAGGTTTTAAACTTGATGGCTATGACAACGAGTACTTCTAGATTTTGTTGTAATGTCGAACCGTAACATCAAAGACGAATCCGGCGGGTAAAATCGAGATTCAAGCGTCGAGGTCAATTCTCCAGTTGATAAAGACGCAACTTGTCAAGACGATCCTCACAGGTTAGCAAACGGAAAAATTTGGACCGGCTTTGTTGTTTTGTTGTTTTCTCTAGATTTGCATTCTCTTCTTTTGGTAGACCCTATTCAAGACAATGATTGATTTGCTAGCTATGGATTATCTTCAGTATATCAGGACTACACTGTGAAAAAGGCAGCCGAATTACATATTACATTCGATTAGCGGCGTGGGTATTCGGAAATTTTCGGCATTGTTCTTCAACCAGTCCGACACATGTATCCCCAGATATCTTTCACAATGTACAGACTTGATTGAAGCAACATCAAGAAAGCACATTTTCATCGCTGGCCAAGGTCCCATGTGCAAAGCTGTACACTTCGCAGGATTTATTTGTAGTTTCCAGCGAATAAACGAGACTTATAACATGGTAATTCTACTTTACCTCTCGTTTAGATAAATTAATTGAGCAA
>JACCGJ010012510.1:0-74805 GCA_013407085.1 Atriophallophorus winterbourni
GGTGTATCAAATTTCGTTATAGCAGGTATTTATCCGACCTCTGATTATTTTCATCTTCATCATTAGTTTTCACTTTCCAATGAATGTTTAGCTTCAAGCATTTAGGTCTCGTACTTACTAAATGTCGAACACATCATTATAAGGAAACGCGAGACAAACTTCACTATAAATTGTGGAGTTAATGAAATGTTAAATGGTCAAAAACAAAAACAGAGTTTAAAAAAATAAATACGTTTACTTTTAAGGTACCACTTTGCACACAACTAAAGCTGATTAATCGAGTAGAGACAAATTCAGTGAAATCCGTATTGATTTTCGAATATATTGCGATTCAGAGATCGTTTATTTCACATACAATTTTACATGATTCGACCCTTCTGATAATTTGTATTTTGGTTAACATTATTTCGATACGAACATAATTTAACGTATTGTAAAACTTTTTATTATTATTTAAGAACCTGTTTTATTATCATGCGCAGGTACTGTATGCAATAAATAGTGATTTCTAGCGTCATTCAATAACGTTAAAAGTGGACAATTGCACGGGTATATTAGAAACATTTAAAACTTTCATTCAGTAAAACTTACAGCACAAGTGGATGATTTTAATTCTTTGGTCAAATTGCCACGAGATTTAGCGTCTTTTAAAGCTTGGTTTTCCTCCAGAGTTAAATAAACATAAACTATTATGAAACAGATTTGAAAATATATATGAAGATTCAACGGGCTTGCAAGAAGTATTGACATATCAGTTGTGGAATAATTCATTTAAAAATCGATTTTCCAGTATATAATAATAAAGGTGGTTAACAAGTAGTTTCTAGGGAATTTTCGAAAATTGTCACACATAAATATTTTGCGTATATTGAATTTGGCACATTTGACAATTAATTTTCACTGGTCATAATATATAGACTCAAAATTGTTTCCCGGAAAACATTTATAACATTTTGTAGACATCCTTTTAGAACAATTATTTTTTTCCCGACATCAACGATCATATTATTTTTGGTGATAATTTCGATCCACTACGCAGTGATATATAAAAATTGTCATCTTTGTTGAGACATATTACCTTACAGAACATATCAGTGCTGAAGGTCATTTATCGAATTTTGTTCGATTTTTGCAAAGGATATTTGGATTTCAATCAACATGAACTTGTTAACATTATGCCTAACCGTTTGAGTCTATTTAGTACATGCACTGAAGTTTGTTCATCTAAAATTGAAATGAAGCAAAACATTGCAAAAAATATTAATTTATTCTTTTTTCATTTTACTTATTAACTGTCTGTTATGTGATTGAAGTATAATGAGAAAGCTTCACCGAAATTCAAGATGCAGAATTCATCAAACGTGGATTTATAGTTTAAATGTTTATTTTGATTAGCGCAAAAATGCACTCACTGAAATCTTTTCATTTTCAGAAAGAAAGAAGGAAAATTGCATATGATTAAAGGCGGTATCAATCAAATATTGATAAAGACAAACAAACATCTTGAATACATTAAAATATAATCAATTTAAAAAAATAGTTGTGGCTGTATGTTTCTGTTAAATAAGGTAGGTACGACCAACTAGTTCAATCGCACGTGCCACAACACTCGTAAGTAAGGTATAAACACATGATCCTTTACAAATATTCTCATTTGCATGTCGTTCCATCGGGCACACCATACGGCCAGTTTCGTGCTACTTTCACTTATTAGTTAGCAACAGTTGCATATAAACGCAACTTGTTTTCAATTCTTCCACTGTTTCAAGCAAACGAGGAACCTGATCATACACTCAATACCTTATTAGTGCAAACAGCATAAAACTGGTTCTGGGATGTGTGGTTGAAAGCATTCAAATGAGCCTAATAAATTTATCTTCAAGATTTGTTGCGTTCGAGAGCTCACCCAAATGGGCTCTGATTATCAGTTAGTAAATACGCCTATTTTACTGAGGTTAATTGTTCCGTCGTGAGGATGTTTGAGTTTTATGAAACACTACAATAACTTAATCGATATTTTTACACCGGTTGCAAAGTGAAATATCTATAAAGCCATTTGCTGAATGTTTTATTCCTAAATGAACTTTGGCGAAAACAGTTTGAAATGTCGATCTAATGTATTTCAAGAAACGTGAGTGATGCGTTATTTAACGAAGAGTATTTTATTTATCGATGTCTCTACTTTATTCTTCAAAGCAAAATTCACTTTGCTCAATTTGTAAATTATAAGTCAATTCTAAAGTATTTTTGGCAAATGCGGTTTTAGGGATAAGTCGCCTAATTGATAAATTCTCTAACTGCACGTTTCATATGCACTATATGCTGACAAAATCGTGTTCATGGACTGCATTCGTGGTCATGTTCATTCCAACGCACCTGATTCTACTGACAGAGGAATCGGTGAAGGCGGATGACTCGTTCTTTAAAAACATTTTGCTTGCGACCGATTGAAGTCGTAATTCCATGAACTGTTCCACCTAGGTGTAGGAAAACCCATATCTCAAAACTCCACAGCATTGTATTGAGATAAAAACATGCAAATGCTGCAAGATTCAATCAAGAGCAAACATCCGGTGCCAGATTTTAGATAGTCTGAAAATGAGTTTCAAATTCGTCCTGGCAATATCCGTGAAGGCTTCGTTGTCATAATGTCTCAGCCTAGCAGTACCAATGGATTTAGTATTTTGTGGAGAGACAGCACTTGCTAGATGGACAACAGATATTTCTCCAGATTAAACTGTTCTTCAATACTTCTTGGCTCACCGATAGAAATCATACTGCATTCTAGTTCTTTGGATAATAACAGTATCGGCAGCAGTTGCCGTTGAAATGATATAGCTTCAATTACCTATAGCACAAAGCCAGTGGATGCGTCCGAAGTTGGAAGAGATCCTGAGCTATCATCAGATGGTTAACACCCACCTCAAGATAAATATACCATAGCAAAATGTGCCTACTCGTAAATTTATGTTATCCCTAATGCGTGCATGGGGTTGTTAATCAATCAAAAAGCAGACTTTGTCTTTCGCACCAGCAAATCTGACTTCTAACGTCCGGTTCCTGTTTCGCCGATTTCAAGACGATGTATCAAACAATTGAGACATAGGAAAATCACATTTCTTTAAAATGAGTTTTTTAAGTCCAGGTAAAATCGGATGCATGGCTTATTGATGCTGGTATGCTAACAAAAATAGATTGCACATTTTTTGGTAAGAAGGGCTTTGATAAGCCTCAACCTTATTGTGCATAGTTTGGTGTTCAAAACAAACTAATAAAAGTGCATCACCAAACTGAAGCCAGAGCGAAACGAATTTTAATTATAACCTGAATTGAAGAACTATGCATAGTAAATAATATCATAAATTTTGTTCATCCATTGTGGATAACCTCTTGCGATTAAACGGAGATTAATAATCAGATCAGCGGAGCAGCTGCAATTGTATCACTTTTAAACTCTGGTGTCTGAAGATCCTCAGACTGCCGGGGAATAGAAAGGTTATGGTAAACAGCGAGTTTCTACCAAATAATTTACTGTATTGCGTACTTTCAATTTAAGTAGAACCTACTGTGTTTTTAACTTATCGGGGATAGACACAGCAACGAAAGTTAAATTGTTTCCAAAAGCTGATAAATATACTAAAAGATCTACTCTTTTTTGATTAGATATCAAGAAGTAGACCCTTCAAGCAAACCGTACTGTAGTACAAATACGTTTGGAAAAGTGATATGATGGTTCTCGACCTTGACCAAATGAGTTGGGAAGAACTTACACTTGTTCACTTAATTTGGAGAAACTGTGTAAAGACTCGTCTTCTAGCTGGGACATTATAGGTACTGATATCGACTGCTAAACTTAGATCACGCTTTCAGCGTGCAAGTGATGTTATTTGTCCGATTTTTTACCAATCCATTTGATCGCAGTAGAGAGATTGTTCATCCTTTATCTGATGTTTTAGCCATCCGAAAAGCTGATGAGCATGAAAACTTCATGTCCTATGATGTACGTCCATGGTCTAAATCGTCCGAAATAAGCCAGTAATATTCAGTAGTAGCATCGAAGTGAGGTTTAATAACTTTTATTAGGTAAACTACATATTGTCATTAAAATTTAAGTTGGGTTTCTGTTGCAAACCACAATATTTTTGGATTATTTTATTGCTTAGCTAACAACACCAAGCAAAACAGGTTCTTTGTTTTTCATCTCTAAATAAATATAAATTACCCGATTCTTCTGAAACTATAATAAAAACAATATACTGTTTTATTTTAATAGACGTTTGCGTTATATGTTAAATAGTTTATGGAAAGCACTCTATAATTACCCGAAAATCGTCCTCCCGATCGAGCTGATTATTAAAATTAATTAAAATATTTTGAAAGTAATTCAACTAATTGGCTGACAAATTTCATTTTTTCTCACGAACCAAATAGTTTAACATATATATTTGCCTCTTATAATTTAAAGGCACATTTCAAAATCAAATAGTTCGAATACGTCCTCACGTTTTAGTTGTTAGGATACTACACAGAAGATATGCAATAAATGTATTCATCATTGCAGAAGATTTGTGGTTCAACGTTTTGCTCCGTGCTTAGAAATGTAATTTGCTTTGAAAAAATGTTTTTCTAACTCCAAATAGATAAATATTATTCTCTCTGCTACTTGTTTCCAATGTTTGGAAATACGATTTAGAAATTTTATAAGTGACAGAATTGGAAACTATGTGATATAAATTCCCGAAAATATGCCAGTTGCTATTGGAAATTCTTTAAGGAAAATAAACATTTTTTATCAAAAACCTAAATTTACATTCAGTTTCTTTATACACACACCGCAACCGTTTTTCTGCTCTTTTTAGTCATAAGGTAGGTGCAGTATGATCTTTATCTGTATACAATGACGATAAACTATCTTTCTCATAAAAAATGAACCCTTCACTTATGGTTCAGAGTTACTTTTATTCCTTACAATAAGTTTGCATTTGGTTTCTGATTAGCAAATATTTACTTTTATAAAAATAATGATGTTTGTCTTTCTAACAGAAATTCAAATTATCACTTAATTGAAGAAATCTACTTAACCTTGAATTAAAAATTCGAAGTCGTAATACTATATAAAAGTCATTTTATTTATTTTATACGCATTTTAATTTCTTCAATACCCAATGTGTTTTACATGAAAAATACACAGGCCTTATATACAAATGCCATTTCAATAATGACGTCGTATGCAATAGTTTAAATTTCAAATTTTTTTGCTGCAATTCAAAAGCATTTTTTATTATCCACACCATTTTAAATGTTTAGTAACATGTATTTTTTCGCCAAAATATCTCGCTAAATGTGTGAATATGTATGCCGCAAAATGCTGTGCTACTCAGAATCTCGGAGTGTATTATATTTTAATATTTCCGTGTATCAATGTATTGTCATTTGTTTTATGTGCAGAACTAATTCGCAATATAAATGCAAATAGTTCAACTTACTTATATCTATGGTCGCATTATCAACTGTTAGCTGATAGCCACCTGTGTTATTTAATACAATTTATTTGAGTATAACACGAATAATTGCATTTTAAACTATAAATTAAGAGTCAGTAAAGAAATAAATATCTAGAATTATATTTGACGTCTATCAGAGTGTTTCTTATCATGTTATGATGTGTGCTTTATTATTAGAAGTGCATAATAGACGTTCATTCATCCACACGTTGATGTACACTGCACCGTAGTGAGAACATGTTTATTTATCACCGTCCCGGAAAAAGCTTGTGTGAGCAAACTGTTTTTGCACACGCATCTAAAAATTATAGCAGACGATATACTTTCGGTTTTTAACAGAAATTTCTTGAAGAGTTAAGAAAAATGGTAACATGAATCTGGTCATCCTCAAAATCGAACGATATACAATTTGAAGTATTGATGCTCAGGAGGATTCTGTGGATATTGATTTGTGACAGCAATACTATGTCGCAAATCCATCGTCTTCAGACCTATGAATTCTGTCCAACATTTTGCGCTTAATAGCTTCAGCGCGCAATACTGAAAAAGTAAACGAAGAAGCAGTATGGGACAATGTTTTTTTCATGATTGTAGCTGAGAAAATCTATCCTTCGATTAACACATTCTTGTTTTGAAGTAAGTGTTGCAGGAATTTACCTTTTCCTGTTTTTATTTGAACAGGGGTTTGTTGCATAAATTTTACGTCACAAATTTCCATTTTGTAAACCATCCGCAAATTATTTTCTTACCGATTGCTCATCATTACTTGTATGAGGCATTATTCGCTAACCAGAGCAAAAACGAATATCTTACATCAATAAACATTATTGAAGGCCTTCTATTTTACCTAATAATATTTAGGGAATAAAGCGCAGTTGATTATATGCACTCCGCCATCCATTTGATTCGTTCTTTCAATGATTATTCTGCGGATATCAATCAACCTATCACTGCAGCAGAATCTAGTCATTAATAATATCATTTAATAAGCACGTGCGCTAACGAAAATTCGTTAAACGGGCATGAAACAATTTGGTATTGTCTTCGTTGGGTAGATCCAAATTGTAGCTGAAACCCTTTCTACGTGAAACCATTTTTATGAGGCATCTTTTAATTGGATATTAAGGAAGTGACCGTATGCCAAGTTTGACGCAATTGTAAATGTTTGAATGCAGTTTATAGATTTGAACGAGTTAAGATTGTTCGCTTCCTCTGAGTGGAGCTAAACATCCATTAACGCGCTCAGTGAATAGCAATACGCATGCACGTCTGGTGTCCATGTTCGAACAACACCAAGACAAACTAACACGTAACTTGAACTCATTTGTGTTGGTGTACACTCAAGTTCTCTATCACTTTGAATTCATAATATTTTTATCTAAGTAATATTTCGCTATATAAATGTGCTTGCATCTTCAGATCGGCTGTGCTCATACTAATTTTCCCACGCCTTAACTATTTAAATTTTCAACTATCGCTGTTCTTTAAAAAACAATGAAAACGTTTGTGTGTAAAGGCGTTTTTTGCTTAGCTCCGTAGAACAAACATTTATATCCGAGTTATTACCTATTAATGGAAAGCATGTGAAATCTCTCGCAATTTTATATATTTACACTGCTTAAACAATGACTAACCAATTCGGGGCCGTTTCGGAGCTAGAATGGTACAGTAGAATTGAAATGAGGTATCAGGACTCGATTGTTAAACAATACTAAGAATGGATCTGACTACTCGTTACTGTTTGAAAAGCGGATACAAATTAAAGGTATGCATTGAAACACCTCGATTCTCTGCAATTAAAATAAATTTAAGTGTGACGGCAAACAGCCGGATTCAGTTGTTGGAATGTAAATTAAATGGATGTGTGCATAACACATTATATTATACTATATTATGTTAGAAATTTAATGTGAGACAAATCTGTGATTTTGTAGTTGAACATCGTAAAGAATCTTATTCTAAGTGACTTTCAATTATACTTGTTGTGTTTCAGTGATGTTGCTGATAGCAATACATTTAATTGGTCAAAATAAAAATTATCTTTTTGTCAAACAAATTATTTATTCGTTATTTTTCGAAATTCTCAAAGATATTACAGGTTTTCGTAAGTTGAAATGAATAAATTTAAAAATATTTCAATGTATAATAAACATTGCTTGTTCAGATTGGACTGTTTAGTCAACCGAAAAGCTGTGGAACATGCGATTGTGACGCATCGACCGAATGAGGCCAACATTAATATGATAATATATTATATTATTAATTAATAATTTCAAACATAAGAAAACGAATATCATAATAAAATATTATAATAATATTATTCTAGATATTTGAAATGATTGCATCACGAAATAAACCATGCAACCAACTCCTTTTGTTAACCAGACTAAAATTTTCAGAAAAGTGAATCCTTACATAGAAATCATGTGCATAGATAATACTCTCATCCAAAAGGTGTCTTGATAATCAATTGTTACTACTTTGAAACTAGATCTCGGTGTTTAAAATTAAAAATGATACCATGCTCAAAATTTACCAGAGGATGGTAGAGCGAAATAAGAAACAAAATGTTGCTAGCGTTTTACTGCGTGAGTCATGACTAATTGTGAGGATCAGAGTAATTACACGTATCGTTTTTAAATCATGTTGTGTAAGGTCACGCTGAAATTGAACATGAAATAAACATATACTCAGACATCAGTAGAGCCGCGGCATCGATGGAGAGGATTCACGTGTATCATCAACTTTATCAGCAAACTTGAGGTCATGTGTGTGAAAAACAACTTATTTTGGCGAAAATGAATCATTTGCAAGTGGTTATTTTTTTTTTAGCAAAAACGTAAAACCTATTTGGCTTAATCGATTCCATGTGAATATTGAAACTGATTACAAGCAAAATAAATCAAGAAACTAACCTTAACTTTACTATGAACCGATCTTAATGTATTCAAGTTAATGCCCTTGGGTGTTTGACGGCTTTTTTATGATAAATGCGTGTTACCCATTCTTCTTCTTCTAAGCTGAATTTATTAGATTGCCCGTTGTTTCACATTTAAATTATCACAAAACAAAGGCATATTCTCGTCTGTGCAATCATAACACAATCAATTAAAGTGAGTGCTTAGTTAATTGGTAGTCTATTACCAATAACACTTAACTATTTTTACATATTAGTATGTAGTGGTTTCCGATTTAAAATTTATATCATCGACATATTACGCATTCGATCGATCCACTGTGAGTAACTCTGTAGTTGCAAGTATGTGAATCCTATTGAATGGAGAATTTAATGTAATATGAATTGTTTTATATATAATGGTCACACTTACCTGGTGCTAACACTGAAAAAATCAATCGAAGTTGATTTAGAATAAGTTAGTGATTATAGTTTGCGAATAATAGTGAAACGTTTCTTTAACATTATCAGAAATCCATTCATTGCGCTGTGTTGATTTAATGATTTGTTCCAATAATACTTACCGCATAACCACAAGATTAGTGAAATTGGAATTATTCGTAGTAGATTCATACCCATCATCATCCGGAACCTGTGATTAATAACGGTTTCCAATTTATCTGCGGTTAGGTCAATGAGTGTAGCTGATTGGTTAATTTGTAAAAACTGATGATCAATTAAAACGTTTCGCTCCTGAGCCAATGTTGGATAAGGTTAGCATGACAAACCTGTTCAAGCGGATTTGTCCATGCAGATGTAGATGGGTTTAAACCCCTGACCGTTAACAAAAATATGGATTTGTATGCCAGTCCATCAAACAGACCTAAGTATTGTATAAATTTATTTTGCAACAAAGTAAGACTCGTATACCAATGTTAAATATGGGTACGACGAACCAAGATATTCAAATGAAGAATCACAGAGTCATTCTTGGTCAAGTGCTCAAGACGCCTAAATGGCCAATATATTGTGGCGGTCACATCCTCATGACTTACACTTCACACTTGGTTTCTATCTGGTTGCCGTAATCAGGTGGAGAACGTAAGCCTATATTCAGTGAGCGTTGAAACAGTAGTTGAGCGTTGAACACGCAAGTGAATATTCAACAAATCGTACTCCAGTAATGAATTTCAACCGTTTATCGTAAAGCAGAACAATGTTTGCCTATGTTCTGAAAGCAATAAGCAGTATCATTTCTAACGGTATCATTTTACACAATCTGTGCTCAGATGCTGAGATATTTATTCGTTTTGCTGAGCTTTAAAATGACATTTCACATTGTGCAGCAAAAGTTTTTTTTAATGTGCAAGTACTTTCCAATACGTCTGAGAATGTCCTTGAAATACTTCTGTTTTGCAAATATCAATTTTCTGATTTAAACTTTTACTTGATCAGATCTTCGGGCCATAAACCAGCATGCGTATGCGCTCTCGTTACAATAGAGTAAATATGATATGGAGACTTGCTTAAGAATATGTTGGTGCATTTGTTATTCTGTACATTCGCTATAATTTACGATTGCGATGAATATTTAATGAAAGAAAGACATTGGACATTCCTTCATAACTTGTGAGAATACCGCACGCCGATATTACTTCACGTTGGTTTGTGGTGACACTTGTTGCATTAGTTCACAAAAGACGTGAGATAGTTTCCTCTGCCAATATGTTAACAACCTCCGTGTACAGAAATGAGCTATACGCAATATTTTAAAAAAAAGTTTAGGTTCCATACTGTTAAAATCTACATTTACTAGCAGATGATGGAAGGCAATAGAGCAATCGAATGTGAAGTTATCTTGCGTATACTGAATGTTAGCCTGGCAAAATTAGTCCTCGAAGCAAGAGATGCGAGGCATTATCTCGAGAGAGGGCCACACCCAAATTAACCAATCCACTTTCTTGGATTTCGCCTGAAAAAGTTTTAGATGTTTTAGAGGTATAGTGAAAATGAATTGAAATATATCATGTAGTCGCAGATGCAAACATTCAGTTACATTTTGCCAAGGAAGAAATATACTATATATATATATATATATATACTATATATAGAGATATATATATATGATAGATATATATATGATATCTATAATATATATATATATATATATATATATATATGTCGTGCCGAAATCGCGGAATTGCCGATTCTGCGGATTCGGCAATCAGTTTGCCGATTCCGCGGAATGGGCATTTCGTTGCTGATTCCGCGGAATAGGCAACGATTTGCTGAAAATGTGGAACTCATTTCTACCACTGCTGATTCCGTAGATTCAGCAGCCGATTCCGTGGATTCGGCAGCTGATTCTGCGGAATCGGCAAGCTATGTTTTTACTGTATTTCAGCCTTTTTGTCCGTTATAAATTAGCGAGATTTTTATGTGAATTCACTTTAGATTTAATATCAGAAGTTCATTTTCACTGCATTTTCAAGTTGCCGAAATGCATGATTGATTTTCAAGTGGAATATTAACATTGTGGTCACAGGGAACGTGTCTCACACAAAAGACTATTAAAGGCTGTTGATTGCTTGTGATTATACATTTTACATCAGTGCTTGCAGAGACAGCATCATGGAAGTGAATGTAGCAAACCAACGGGCTCGGTTTCAAGAAACAGTGGCCTGCGAAAAGCTGTCTAAATTCACAGTGCCTAATCGAGAAGAATACACCTCAATGCTTGCAACCTTGTGTGGCAGTGAACGATCCAAATTATTCTACTATCTTCGGGAGAAATTTGCAGTCGTCGAAGTTGGCGGTGTCAAGAAAATCGTCAAGGTAAGCCTCTTTATTTCTCTTGCACTCTTTCACACACAAATTTTTGTCATCGATCGATGTTGTCGTTGGCACCATCAACATCATCAACAAAAACAACAACAGCAGCAACAACAGCATCATCCTTAGCAAAATCAGTTTCATTAGCTCTGTAAACTTGTTTCTTTTTATTCTTTCAGAGCCGAAAAAATGAAGCTGATCCACTTCACTACCTTGCCGTTCGGGACGAGCTCTTCGACATAATCTACGAAGCTCACGTGTCGACTGGTCATGGCGGTGAAAAAAAAACCAAAAGATTTCTTGATGACAAATACGCAAACATACCAATGAAGATGGTGTCCCTCTTTTTGGCTGCATGCGAGACATGTCAAAGAAAGAAACCCTTACCGAACAAAGGAATTGTTGTAAAACCCATTCGGTCACGAAATTACTGTGACCGTGGTCAAGTTGACTTGATCAATATGGAATCAACACCAAGTGGAAATTTCGTACAGATATTAAATTACCAGGATCACTTCACCAAGTTCTTGGTACTGAAACCATTAACGAGTAAAAGGGCTGCCGAAGTGGCGTACCACCTCATAGATATATTCACATTCATGGGTGCGCCCAGCATTCTTCAGAGTGATAACGGTAGAGAATTTGTGGCGGATGTAGTCTCAGAAATGAAATCCATGTGGCCCAACCTGCAGCTAGTTCATGGGCGCGCGAGGCACCCACAAAGCCAGGGATCTGTGGAGCGGTCTAATGCTGATGTAAAGCAGATGCTTATTGCTTGGACAATCGATAACAATACAACGAATTGGGCAGATGGCCTACGTTTCGTGCAGTTCCAAAAGAATAGCTCATCACACAGAAACCTGCAAAACACGTCTCCATTTGAGATTTTATTCGGACAGAAACCAAGACTAGGATTGCAGAAAACGGTTTTACCTGCAGGCGTTCTCGCTCACATAACAACAGAGGAACAACTGGAGGCGGCTCTCAGGGAGATCCATGGCATGGAAGCTGCTGATGAACCAGCTGTTGATGCCGGGGAACAAGATCAGGCTTGTGAGGAACAAGCTGTTGCTGCCGGGGAACAAGATCAGGTTGATGAAACTGGAGAAAGAGCTACAGGTATTGCAGATGTTTTCTCAAAGCACATCCAGATGATAAGGGCATGCAGTGACAAGGCTACAAGCGGACAAGAAAAGAGCAGAAAAGAAATGCTTGAAGCGAGCAGCGCCATTCTGCATCCTCTATCCGTGGGAGACTGCGTCTTACTCCCGGTTTCCGAATTCGATCGTGGACGACTAGACTGTAGAAATATTATTGGAGTGGTTTACGACATTACTGCCAGCGGAATGTACAAAGTTGCAACAAAACATGGAATGATCGAGGCAGCTTTCTCTAGAAATCAGCTGCAGAAGGCAGATAGTCAGCTGATGAGCCTTTCGGAAACGAGCGACATTATGCAGTCATTTCGCAAGATTGCATCCCTTCATTCTGCCACTGGGGGACAAGGATTTGCAAAGTGTTCTTGCACAGCAAAGTGCGATTCCAGGCGCTGTAGTTGCAGGAAGAGCGGAACATTGTGCCACTTCCATTGCCATCCTTGGAACGTAAAATTTAAGAACAAATAGTGACAAAAGGAAAGACTTCTTTTAGAATTCATGATTGTACCACTATTTATTTATGTCTGTACCGATTTATCTGGTTAATAAACCTATAGTGAATTCGCCCGACATTGTTTGTTCCATTTTAACCATCATCTTCATCAGCGAAAAATAAAAATCTCGCTAATTTATAACGGACAAAACGGCCGAAAGACAGTAAAAACATAGCTTGCCGATTCCGCAGAATCAGCTGCCGAATCCACGGAATCGGCTGCTGAATCTACGGAATCAGCAGTGGTGGAAATGAGTTCCACATTTTCAGCAAATCGTTGCCTATTCCGCGGAATCAGCAACGAAATGCCCATTCCGCGGAATTGGCAAACTGATTGCCGAATCCGCAGAATCGGCAATTCCGCGATTTCGGCACGACATATATATATTGAAATAATTTATCAAGGTTTATTTGTCCCATTTGATTTTGGAACAATATATCTGATCAGACGTACGACTTCATGAGGTGATGTGAATTGGAAGAAGTCTTGTTTAATTTTTTCAATGAGTACCGTGTAATAAAAAAGCCCTGATACGGAGTACCAGTCATGAGCTATCGAATGATTTGCAGAACGCTACGCTCCGGCACGGCATGAGAGCACAAATCACCGAAATGTTCAACGAAAACGATCACAAACTTGCAAGATTTCGGGCTACAAAGAAAGTGAATGAGAACTTTTAGAGTGACAACTTGCTAAGTAACAGAAGCAGATGGAAAACACAAACAGCTATCAAATAACTTTAACGGAATCAACCTTGGCGAAGGTTTTATGGGGACCGGTTAGCAGGAAATCGCCCTACGTATCAAATCAAAGAGACAAACGGCAAAGACGGATTGATAAATTTGTTGTGTTTTCCAGATTTGTCCATAAACGTTCGGCGTCCGACTTGTTAAATATCATGAGCGTAATAAAACGCTTCGGTAAATTGTAGATCTTCCGCGTTGTGGGATTTGGGATCGTTAACATTTGAAGCATTGACTTCTACTTCTAAATTGTAGCAAAATCAATGGTTATAAATGAAGCGGTGGAATGCGATTGACCTTTGAACGTGTGCCTTCGAGGTGAAGGCAAACAACGCAATAAACATTCGCACCAGAGCTGGTTTCAATCTCGTGTGAGCGTACATGGTGATCACTGTCTTTGTCCTATCCTCCTTCTGGCTTACGTCAATGAAATACCGGAACTTGTTTGCTGAAACATAGCGTTATTCGCGGACGACATAAAGATATCAAGTTGCATTCGTATTCCAGAAGAATGTTTGCTATTAAAAATAGATTTTGCTACGCTCCACATTTGGTCGTTGAAGAACAAACTGCCCTCTAATTTCAACAAATGTAGGCGAAATTAATGTGGGGAAGCAAGTAGATAACACATGCATGATATGTACAGCTAAGAAAAAGATTTGTTTGTCAAGATTTGCTTAAGCATATAAGCTTTATTTTGAACAACCACTGCCTTTACAGAAACATGACGTTTCTTCAATTTAATCGAACGGGTATAGTAGTATAGTATAGTAATATAGCATAGTACGGTAGTATAGTATCCGTGGCTTTAGAAGTATGTTGAAATTATGCAGCGAATCTATTACCGCTCAACAAAACTAGTTCTCAGCATCCGAAACAAGCCTCATAAAGAAAGGATAGCTCAAATGAATCTGATCGATTTTCTCTATAGAGGAATAAGAAGAGGCCTCATCCTACATTGCAAAATATTCCATACCACAAACCACCCCTTACATGGCCTCTTCATGCAAATGGATACACGGAACTATGGGACTCATGATTATACGCTGGTGGTACATCATTCCCGCCTAAATTGTAGAAGGTATTTTTATTCAGTTTCTGTCGTTTTTACTTGGAACACTTGACCTTCTACCTCTAATCACTCAACCAGCATGCATGGGTCTAAAATGAAATTAGATGAGTTTTTACTTAATTATTCGTTTTCCGTCTACTTATATACAGTTTAAAATGAAATTAGATGAGTTTTTACTTAATTATTCGTTTTCCGTCTACTTATATACAGTGTAATCTAATTGGTTAGATTATTTTTAATTTTAATTTTCAACATCATATGGTGATTTTTCAGCTTGATGCTTTTTAGATTACTAAACACCTTGAATTACCTCGAATGACGTTCGACTTTCACTTCCAGGTTTGATTATCACCTGGATTTATTTTTGGGAAAATGTGTTTTACACACTTCCCCACCAAACTCAGGCGTAATAATGGGGCCAATATTTGGGAATTTAGTGTGACAACATTGCACTCTGTCCAGTGAATGTGAACCACATAAACGTTAACACTTCGTACTCAACAAACCGACCACATGATTAGGGATGTTTCATTCGCATTAGAAAATGTTGCATATGGGTCAACAGTACGCAAATTATTTTCACTGAATTCGATGCACATCATATGTATTCTCGTGAATAAGTGGACTGTAATCAAATAAAGCTATTTTCGAATGTATCCAGGAGGTTAAAAAATGTCCGTTTACTGAAGAAATTGTAATAAGCGTGACTAGTGTGTTTCAGTAAATATAGATTTTTGAGTGTTTGCTTTCAAATAATAAAAAAATTGGAATTGAATATAACTCATTCTGACCTAAATAAAAAGTGAATAGCTTCACAGATTGACACAGGTGTATTGTTTATGAGAAGCAAGAAACGTATTCCAACCAGGATGTTAAATATCTGATCAATTAAAGAGAAAATAGTATCTAAAGTGAATTTGAGTATTTATATACACAAGAATTGGATTCAACTCAATTAAAGTTCAACTCATTTGCAAGCTACTTTGTGAAAATGTATTTCAGAAGAAAACGATATGCGGAAAATGCGGATTATTTGTACGATGACAAAATCAATGTATTCTGGTGCTCACATCCCCATCACTCCGAAGCAACAGCAGTGGAGTCAATGCAGTATCATAGTCCTTTGGGGCTAAGTGACCATCTTGTGTTGTCCTTCGAATTCGTGTGCAACGCCAGAAGGGCGTCGGGCGACGTTAAGTTCATCAGGAGAGTCGATTATTTCGGCCTTCGTGGTGCCATTACGATTATGGAGGAAAAACATCTCGATCTTACGAATGCAGATACTCATTGTTCTAGTCTGTTAAGTTATATCGGTACAAAACTAGACGAAAATTCTACCTGTGTTCCCAGAAGGAAATAAAGAACATTTTGCTTCAAACTCCGAAGCCGCACTCGGAAGTGTGATAGCCATGCGAAATTCCGCATGGGCTGCACACAAAATAATACGAACAGACGCATCTTGGGAACACTTTCGTAGTTTTCGTAACGAGGTGACGTCCCTAATTCGAGAAGACAAGTATTATCACCATTGGAAGCTGATGGACCAGATGGAACGAGATCCTAAGTTGCTGTACACCATCGTAAACACTGCGACCAAGGTTAAGCCAGGTGTATTTCCTATCCAGACAGAGAACGGACTGACTGATAATGTCAAGGATACAGCTGATGCCCTAATATCATTTTATGCGCAAGTATTTTGTCCAAAGAACGTTTCAACGCTGACGTCTTTGCCGCACCCACTACAAGTCGAATGCCTTAGCAACATCGAGGTAAATCCTACGGTTGTGCGAAAGCATTTACGCGAAATGAACGTTCGCAAATCATCAGGAGAGGATGGAATAACACCCGCTGTACTGAAGTCATGCGAGCTGGAGGCTTGTGGCCCACTAAGTGGTATATTGAAGCACTCATGGAATACGGGAACCGTACCAACTCAATGGAAAACCGGTGTTATCACACCAATCTACAAAGGGGGCAGTCGTTCTGATCCGGCGAATTACCGCTCCGTGACGCTTCTTTCAGCGGTTTCTAAAATTTTGGAACGCCTGGTGTGTGAACGACTTGTTGAACATCTCGAGAACCATCAGCTAATAACTTTCACACAACACGGATTTAGGAAAACATATTCATGCCTGTCTAACTTGCTCACGACTCTAAATGACTGGACGCAAGCACTAGACCAAGGGGTTCCGTCCATGCCGGTTACTTAGATATATCTAAAGCATTCGACAGAGTGAATCACTCCTTACTGCTTCAGAAGCTGCAGAATGTTGGCGTCATCGGAAACCTACTAACATGTTTCACAAGTTACCTGTCTGGACGCAAAGTAAAAGTCAGAATAGATGGTGAAACTTCTCGAACAATTGAAGCCACGAGCGGAGTCCCTCAGGGTTTGGTTCTCGGTCCAATACTGTTCCTCATATTTATAAACGATCTACCGAACTTACTAGCATGTAAGCTTGTTTTATTCGCAGATGATGTAAAAATCTGGACGAAGGTCAACTCTATCGATGACTGTCATGTTCTGCAAGGAGATTTGAATAAGCTGCACCAGTGGTCAATTCAAAACAAACTGCCATTCAATTTCCGCAAGTGCAAAATGTTGCAAGTCGGAAAACCCTTTCCCTTTACCTACAAACTTGGCAGCCACCCGCTTGAATGGAGTACATCACAAAAAGATCTCGGAATCTTGGTGTCTGGCACTTTGAAGAACAGCCTACAGTGCGAAGCCGTCTACAAGCGTGCGTGCAGCTTGCTAGGTTTACTGAAACGCATTTTCGGACGTTTCCCACCACACTCACTCGCGAATTTACTAAACACTTACATACATCCTGTCGTTGACTACGCTGTACAAGCTTGGACGCCATGGATGGAAAAAACATCTCGCTCCTCGAACGAATTTAACACAAGGCAACCAAAATAGTTACCGGATTGAATTATTTACCCTTTGCGCAGCGACTGACCAGACTTGGACTGTGCACCCTCGAGCGCAGACGTATCCTACACGACCTCACTCTGACATATCGAATCATCTACGCGAAATCCCACCCTATCAAACACCTCTTCAAGTTTGGTTCGGTTGTCCCCACACGCAGCCACTCTTTGACCCTTCAAATCCCACACTCACGATTGAATTGTCGTCGTCACTTCTTCGCTGTTCGTGTATGCTTCTTGTGGAATAGCTTGCCGACAGATATTGTTACCTCAGCGAACGAGCACATCTTTAAACACAGGTTACAAAACCTTATGTTGAGAACTACGGCGTTGGCCCCTACCTATTGTTGTCTATATTTTTTTAACGCACGGAACTACCGTCCATCCAAAGATTCTTTTCCCTCAGTCTGTGTCGCCATTGAGGATTATTTTTGCTCCAGCTATGAAGAACACGGATATGATCATACAAGTAACGATTTTTTTAATTTTTTATACGTTTATTCTATGGTACTGTACAGCAATTAGCTTTTTTTACCATAAATCTTGAATCTTGAAGCATTGGGCATTCGTGTACAAAAATTTGACAGTCGATGTTGAGAGCAAAGACGGTTTATTTGAGCAGGTAATTTGAGTACGTGTCAAAGATGGTGGGTAAATTACATCACCGAGTAATGACGGGGTGTAAACCGAAGTTATTGGTCGGGCTTCTTTGGATGGTAAAACATGTGTGTGTCTTATTGGTTGCCGACATAGACAATGTCACGGTTTGTGGCAACACTCAGGAGGAGCATGATGCTCATTTCCAGTCGTTCATAAAATCTACATGGAAGTATGGAATAACACTTAATGATAGTAAGACTGTCACCGCCGCCAAGGAGATCTGTCTCTTGGGTTACAAGATTTCCAAAGGTGTGATTAGACCTGGCCAGGAACGTATGGATCCTATTCGTAAACTTCCACCCCCACGTAACGCTAAAGAATTGCAACGCGTGATTGGAATGTTTTCGTACTACTCTCATTGGATATCTAGGTTTTCTGACAAAATAAATAAAGTGGTCAAAAGCAAAACATTCCCTCTGCATGACGACGTCTATTCAACCTTTGAAAACGTGAAAAGCGATCTTAAATGTGCCCTACTTATTACGATAGACCATACTGAGCCATTGGTCATCGAAACAGATGGTTCTGATGTCGCCATTGCCGATTCACTTAGTTAAAACCACAAACCGATTGCCTTTGTCTCGATGACACTCAATCCTAGCGAATAAAATCACTCGACTGTAGAGAAGGAGGCATAGGCCATTTTTGAATCCATCAGGAAATGGAGGCACTATTTATTGGTAGACCATTTAAACGGGTCACTGACCAGCGCTCGGTTGCATTTATGTATTTTGGTAGCCAAAAGGTAAAATCAAAACCGATCACATAGAGCGCTGGAAAATCGAGCTTTCCGAATAGAAGTATGATGTTGGGTATCGACTGAGTAAAAAAAACCATGTTGCGGACACTTTATCACGTAACATCTGTGCAACCATTACTAACCCTGAACAACTGGAGGAGCTGGACACCTCATTCTGTCATCCAGAAATTACCCGAATGTTTCATTTTGTCCGGTGCAAAAATCTTCCTTATTCGGTAGACGATATCAAACGAGTCATTGCCAATTGCAGAGTGTGTGTGGAACTAAAGCCAAGGGTTTTCAAGCCTTCCGGTACCATTATTGAAGCCACACAGCCTTTTGAGCGTCTAAGTATAGATTTCAAAGGTATTTTACATACAAGTCGCTGTTTGATAAAATTATTAGACGAATTCTCTCAATTCCCTTTTGCTTTTACATGTGCGGATATGTCATCAACTACTGTGATTGGCTGTCTTACACAACTTTTTACTTTCTCCGGGATGCCTGCCTATATCCACTCTGACAGAGGTCCGTCAATCTTCTCTTCTGAACTCAAAAACATTCTGACTGAAAAGGAAATCGCCATGAGTCACACATCAACATATAATCCACAAGGCAACGGCCAGGCAGAACGTCTCAACGGCACACTTTGGAAAACAGTCAGCCTTGCTCTAAAAACTCATTGTTGTGCACATCTACGAATCACACACCTCATGAACGCATGTTTCAGTATGCCCGACGCTCATGTTCTGGTACCTCTTTGCCTTCTTGGCTAACTACGCCAGGTTCGGTCCTCCTGCGGCGAGGCAATCGGTCATCTAAGTATCAACAGCTGGTGGAAGAACTGGAGCTCTTGAATTGTAACCCTCATTACGCTCGTATTGCTTATCAAGATGGCAGAATCGAAACTGTATCACTCTGCCGTTTAGACCCAAAAGTTCGGTAACGACAACAGACCTTTGTGATCATCCTGACTTCGATACAAACATCGAACAAAGGACCTCGGATGTACCAGAGGAAGACCACAACAATAATTATTGATCAGTGGAGATGTTGCCGATATCATCGCATGAAACCCTTACCCCTACTTACCCAGAACTACTAGAAAAGCAGCAACGGGTTCGCGCCTACAATATGAGAAATCGTGAAGCCTAAAATTAATTTGGCCTGAACATTACTTCAATCGTACGAGCTTACTCAAAACAAAGCCGGGGTGAATGTCATGACTGTTACTTGTTTGTGCTGTACACCTTTTGCATAGAGTTACTAAACTCTGATATTCACATTTCAGCTCATGTACTCTCGTTCTAGATAAGTAAAGCGTTACCTATTGTATACTAACTTGACTTCCTTTTGAACTCAATTCGGATCAGATTCTACAACGTTACAGCTACTAAATGTGCCGAAGGTGCAAAAAAGGCTCGCAAAGAATTGCCGAGAAACCTTCAATCTTCATTCCCTTATACCAAGTAGTCTTGCGGCCTCATTTGAAATACTGCGTTTAATCCTGGGCACCGTACTTAAAAATAGATATAGCATGTCTTGAAAGGGTCCAGCGCTTTGCGACTAGGATGGTTGAAGGTCAGGTAGGTAAAATCTATGAGGCAAGACTCAAGGACATCGGTTTATTCTCACTAAAGAGACGGCGGCTGCGAGGTGAACTAATAGAAGCCTTCAAGCTTTTAAAGGGGCTTACGGGTGATAATATTACTGAAATCTTTAAACTTGCCCCTAAAACAACTACAAGGGGAAATTCTATGAAACTTCATCAGAGTAGGCCAAGGTTTGCTGGCACGTGAGCAAATTTTCAGCAACCGTGTGGTCAACTTCTGGAACAAGCTCTCAGATTGTATAGTAAGCCTCCCAAATGGGTTGAGCTTTAAAAGGTATTTAGACGTTAAATGGTCTATCATATTTCCGCACATTGTCTAATAAAAAATTAGAAAAACAAAAACGGATTTTTTTACATTTTTTATCACATCTGCCTAGGCCTGAGCAACCTGACAGCAAGCAATTTCACATGCAGTCTATGACTGTGTTTCACTTTGCATCAACTAAGCTAGTGATTTCATACACCATACATTGTTCAAGCATATTATTGCATTGTTTCCTAAATAGCTGACCTCTGACCGTGCTGGTAGAGAGAAACCCCACCTTACTATCAAGATATCCGGAAACAGGAACGTGTGAAAAGTACCACCTGTATACTCAATATCGAAGTGCCGGGTTCTCGACAGCCTAATGTCGAAGGAAATCTGAGCGCGTGATTAGCTTTTAGCCATCTTCAGCCCTGTGCAACTTGAACTTGAATTTGGTTGCCATTTTGGGCAACAATATTTTGCTTGGATTTCGACACCAATTTTGGGTTTCTAGTATTTGATAGACATTTTGGACGACAATTTTGGTAATTTTATTCCTTGGTATTATTACTTTGGCAGTTTATCTGGTGACCATTCGCTGAATTTATTGTTGTCATTTGGAACATTTGAGCATTTTCGGCTCACATCATTTGTACAACCAGGTACGATTGAGGTTTTTCCATTGTTGTTGTCTATTAATCTTGTTAATAGTACCGTAGTAAATCCGAATCGTTGTTTCGAATTGTCGAATTGAGAAACGGGTGGTCTACGCGTTAACCAATGACTTTAGTCGTTGCGCATATCCTGACTCGGGTCTGATTCTTACCCAAGACAATTACCATTGTAGTCTCACACTTTACGGCCTGAACTACCTGTCCTCCGTCTGAGCGATCTCGATTGAGACTACACGAATTTTTTTCCAAACTGGCTGATTTGTGTAGCGTCTTATTCCCGACCAGTCGAAATGGAGCTAGTATCATATGTTGTGGTCGTAGAGAGTTCGTTCTTTATGTTTTGCGACTACTCAACAGTAACAAGTCCATTGAAATATTCAGTAAGTTTATTACAGCGGTCTACGCTTGAAGCACTGGAATCAAGTTTCGCTCTCCTCTGAGCTTATCAGCAGTGCACATCCTGTCTCGGGTTTTAATCCAACCCAGGACGATCACCATTGTATTATCACGCCGTACGCATCCAGCTACCGTCCTCCTCGCGTTTAAGCATTCATGAATGTTTCCCCGGACTTGCAAATTTTTGTAGCGTCATATGCCCGGCAATTCTTGAAGCAGCCAGCAACATCTGTTGTGGTCGTCCAACCGATCTGATCTCCTTGTCATGTCGACCCATCAGAACAAATTGACACATTATGACACCGAAGCACTGAAAACAATAAGCTTATAAATCTAAACGTAGATCACATACATGGTCATAAGTGATTGAACTAAATGCTTAAATTTGAGAAAATTTGACGTATTAGACTAATTATTGAAGATTACTAACAATATCAAAATCGAAGGCGATAAGTTCTATTTCCCGTATTTACGTTTACAGCAGACATGGTACAAAGACCTGCAGTAAATGTGGAACATTTAAGAGCATTGCAAAGGTGAAACTATCTTATGGTTTTCAGCAACAATTTTTCTCGTCCACACACGAATTGTCAAGTCTAAAGTATCTGAATACCGTGGTTGCCTTGTTTTATCTGTGTGTTAATTGTTTAAAAAACGATTGTTATTCTGTTTAACCCTTCCCTCGAAATTACACCTTATTTCCAATTACAGGTTTTCTGTCCTCATAGATTAGAGTCAGTAAATTAGATCGTGAAATACGTCTGACAATGTTAGATGAGCTTCTGGTCATCGGCATCTGTCTTGAACAACCAATCCGTCTCAGGAGATTAGTTTCTATGAAGCGCTGTGAAGATATAGTACGGGCTCCTCACTTCAAAGATTTGTCCTCCATGGTCGTACAAAAATAAAATCTCACAAAAATTTCAAATAACCATTTAAGTCGAACCATGCGCCGATAGAAATCAACCTTACACTCGCCACGAATAACACTTTGGTATAATGAACGTTTACTCAAATTTGACAGTTATGAACATCTAATTTAATTGTTGTTGATGACTTTTTGAGCATTGTGCCTTGTAACTAAACCAACACTGCCTTTACAAATGCAGCACGTGTCCTCAATCTACTCAAAATGATATTTGAGGAAATGTTCGCCCAAAATATTTCCACAGATCATGAATACAAACTGAGAACATTCATGGAATACGCTGTGCAGTCATGATAGATAGATAGATGTAGAACTTATGTAATGTATTTATCAGCGCACGATAAAACTAGTTCTCAGCATCCAATTCAAGATTTACGAAGTACGGTTAGCACACATAAATTTGTTCAACATCCCTATCGGTAAATCATAGCAGACATTATTCTAATTTATACAATATTTCATACCGAAAAACATCCCTATTCATGCTAACGGATACGCGGAATAGTCTGACCAATGGTTATATGCTGGTCGTAACCTATTCACGCCTAAATTGTGTAATGGATTTTTTATTCTGTCTGTGTCTTTTACTTGCACAGTTTACCTTCTACCATTGCTCACTCCATCAGCTTGCATGACTTCAAAACCAAATGAGACTATTTTTGGGGAATTATTCGTTTCCCGACTACTTATATACTGCTAAATCAAATTGCTTAATTTATTTTATACAAAACTATACTTGAGTGCCACTGTTGCATAGGGTTCGTACAACGATCCACGATGTTCAAACACAGAATCACATAGTGATTCCTGGTGAAGCACTCAAGGCGCTTATGGATTGACCAAAGTAATGTGTTGCTCTGGGGGATGTAAGTGAGACATCACTTTGTGTTCATGCACTAATATTTTACTTTTCACAAACCTATGATTATTAATGAGCTTGTTGCTTTTTAGACCATTACAAACCTTGAATTATTTGAATGTCGTATGCTAGCAAAGTTTCTCATGCGAGTACAGATGTATAGACATCGACCAGATATGGTCAAAATTGTAAGAATATACGACTGTTCATTTTCGTTATACTGTACTTAAATACTTTAAAACTCAGCTTGGTAAAAATGTAGGTTTGAATTGGAGAAGGATTACGATCACCAAAAATGTTGCTAAAATAAGCTCACCGTTTCACGAGGATTGAAAAGCTGTCGACTTTTCAAGAAATAATGTGTTACGTGCGCTATGAATAAAACAACGTAGAATTATTCTATGCCATCTGATACATTTTAGGTACAGCTCTTCCGTGTCTTCGAATGACGCTCAACCAAACGAAAATCCAATAAATCCAGAAGATAAGAACGCAACTAGATCAGATAACGCTAAATTACCATCAGCTTCGTGTCCCCCAGCGAAGAGAAGCCCCCGAAAATACTTGTGTGTAATGTTCAGCCAAATTGCTTCAAACTTCTGTTCGAATCCAACCCAATCGGATCGAACGATTTCACGGGAACGTACTGAAGGTGTTGGCAGACTGCAATCAAGTCCCAGCTTGTTGGATGGGACGCAATTATTACGCGGCAAGCGTGAAAATTTCACCATCATTCGACTATCCTGGCATCGTCACAAGAATATGAATAATGGTCTTTATTTTGGAAAACCAACTCCGCGAACTTTAGGCTCAGATGCGCGTAATTCCAAGACAGGTGTTTCCTTCTGACATCAGTTTTGTCTCTAAAAAATTGATTAGGCGACATATTAACAAGTTTGGCCGATAATCGGACTCGAAAACACCAAGCTTATCTGTTAAAAGCACGTGTTGTGCATTTACTATTTAGCTCATCCCGCTTCAGTAACGATTGTTCAGGTCATTCACTCTCATTCAGTGAAGAGAAAGTTTAAGTTCAATAGGTTCTAATGTGATGTAAAGAATACACGGACTCTTTGTAGCATCTTAGCACTCAACTTGCGATCACTTGCTGATTCTATATTTCCACATCGCGGTTGGTTGCACTGAAAATGCGTAGCTGTGATTTCACAGTTTAAAATCTAGTGTACAATTCTTCCGTTGTTTTACGCATCAGTATAACCACACTGGATGTCTTCGCCTGATAAAGGCAAACAGCTCGAAACCACCAGTGGAGGAATCGAGCAGCACAATACGTCGGCCGAACTCCGCATCATTAGCGTTTGAACCGAAATCCGATTCATCAGTGTTTTTCAAGTTCATCGTTGTGACACAGTCAGTGCCGCCTGCGGAGGCTTGGTTACGTCTACAGAATGGAAAATGGTGGTATTCCAAAGATCTACTCTATGGTGAGTTGCATTCAGGAAGTTGACGTTAGGGCAGACCGCACTTGAGGTACCAAGACCTTCGCAATAGAGATATGAAAGGTCTTGGCATTGATCCTGATCCCGCATCTGACAGTTTAGTCATTCAAAAAGCTATAGAACATGAAAATTATGTGATTGTGTTGTACATCCATGGTCAACATCGACCCTAGCCGGCCAAAATCAACAGTAATCAATAGAATTGTAAAATCTATAAAGTCTAGCATTGTAAAAGGCGAAGGATTTATCCGCAAATGAGGAGACACCAGAGTGCATTGTGTTTTACATATTGCGAAATATGGTTTGCCGTGTAACCATCTTATTAATATCAGTAATGTTTTGTAATCGCATTATATGATAATTAATTTGTGTCAGGTTAAATCTTATCAATTGATTGTATAAATGCGTATCTGTCTAGACAGCATAGAAAGCCGACTCATCGACCATCAGTGATTATTCTTCTACAATCAAGGGGAGTGGCATCGTCACTTACCAAAGTCGTAATAAAACATTTTGCCAGATTTTTCAGCGCAGTGTGAACATACACTATTCATACATAAGGCGCACCGGAATTTAAGGCTCACTGCTGATTTTTCGTACAAATTCGTGTTTTTATGTGCGCCTTATGGTCCGAAAAATAGGGTACTACGAATTTTGGTATGGAAGCAAATTGGAAGCGATAATGTAAAATACGGAATCACGACTCTCGTAAGAGAGCATTGTATGCAGTTACAAGGAACTTGTTTAAGAGAGTGGAAAAGAATCATGAGCTTCTATAAAAAATAGTAAATGAGCGATAAAATATCAAACCAGGCGTATTTTCTGTACAAGACTCTAATGGTTTGACTCACTCTTGCCCAAGATACCTCCGAGGATTTAGCAACTTCTTGCTCACTTGTCTACAAGAATTAGCCATATCAGGTTTTACGAAATTTGCCTCGTTAGGAATTTTAAAGAGAAATGAATGTTAATGAATATACAGTTGGGCAGGAACTTTGTCAAATATACAAAAAGTCGTCTCCTGGAGTGGGCAAAATGAGTAACCATTTAACCTGCTAAATGTGAAATGCTGCAGCCTGGAGAATCTCGGCACCGCACGTATCAGCTTGACTCGCAAGATCTAGTCTGGACCACCGCAGTAAAAGATATCGGTAAATGGGTGTCGCTAGAACCTTAAGACTGGACATCCTTGCCGGAAAATGCACAATAAATCCTGCCGTGTCTTGAGTCTTCGAAAATAGGATTTTCGACCTTACCTCGGTTAATTCTATGTATGTACGTCCTATTATGGAATATTCGATCCAAGCTTGGGCACCATGGCTGAGGAACGATATCGAACTACTTGACATGATTTATCATCGTCCGACAAATTTGCCTTTCACAGAACGAATGTTAAAACTAAATCTGCACGATTTTAACCAACGACGGATAGGGAGTAAACTTATGTTGACATTCACTTAGAAATTTTGCCTAATGAAATCACACGCTCAAAAACTTTTGCGGTTTTCCATTCTAAACTGGATGAGTAAATGAAGAACCATGCGGTATGTGACTGTCCCTATTGATTTTATAATTTTACTTAGTATACCTGTCATCCTCAGGTTATTGTTAACCTTGATGCATTTTCTGCCATAAAAGTTTCTGAGTTCTGAGTTATGGAATACCAAAACTTATCCGATGTAGAATTCCGTTATTTGCGGACGCTATGTATATTGAGTTGCCTCTGCAGCCAGAAAACTGTCTGCAATTACAAGAATTTCTTGATACACTTCACAACTGGTCGTTGAAAAAACAATCTTCCATTTAACTTCAACAAATGCAGGATCATGAGTGTGGGGAATGGAATAGATTTCACATATCCTAACAAATTGCAGTGAATAAAAAGTTATGATTATATGGAAATCCTCCAGTGTAAAAAACCTCACTTTAATCTAACACAGCCTTTACAAATGCAACACTTGTCCTCAGTTCATTCACACTGTTATTTGTGAAATTATCTCCCAAGATATTTCCCATGATCATGAATACATACTGGAGACCATTAATGGAATACTCTGTGCAGGCATGTTCTATGTGGCTCAAAAAGTATGTAGTACTTATACAGAGAATCTACCAGCGCTCAACAAAACTTGTTTTTAGCATCCGAAACATGACTTATATTGAAACGATAGCTCATTTGAATGCTTTAAACTTTCCCTATCATACTTCGCGTCATACTTTCCCTTATCTTTCATCAAAAATGTTTCATACCCTAAACCATTGCTTACTGAATTTATTCACACAAAAGGCTACGATAAATTATCGGACCCATGAATATATGCTGGAGGTACACAATTCCCGCTTACCTGTAGAAGGTATTTTTATTCTGTCCGTGTCTGTTTTACATGGGGCAGTTTTCCTTCTCAGTAGACTAGCTCGCATGACTTTACAACGAAATTAGACGAATGTTTATCGAATAATTCGTTACCCGAATACGTACGCACTGTGTAATCTAACTACTCATCTTGTTTTTATACACGTACATTTTATAACTTCTATCATCCTATGGTTATTTCTCTGCTTGTTGCTTTTAAGACCATTGGATACATTGAATAATCTTGAATAAGATCACTTATTATCCGCTGTTAGGCGAATTAGGTAGATTTAGCATCGACATTCGCTACGTGAAAATACAATTTCTGTAACCGCGAAACAACATGTTTGCGTGATAGTGCATCCTGCCAAGCTGTTCTGCATCATTTCTAAGCCATGGTGTCCAGGAGTGGAATGAATAATAGATAACAGGACGTACATATGTATTAAGTAACTTGGATAAGATTTCGAGCGTTGAACGATTAAATATCCTCATTTTCAGACCCAAGATACGGCGTGCTTTATGATACACTGTTCCGCATCGATGTCCTGCCTTGAGTTTACATCACACATAGATACAAAGATGGTTTTATGCGTAGTCCAGACGCAGCATTTTACATTTCGCAAGATTACATGGCAACTCGTTTGTATATGATTAATTCTATAAGGAAACCTGTCCCTGTTGCAATGCTATACGGTCGGTAATAGTCTTGACACGTTTCCGTATTTTAATATAATTTGTAAACGTTTTCATTTTCAACCAAATATCCTCCCCTACATCCATATTGTTTAAGACGAGCACAGGTCCAAGCACCAAATCCCTGCAGAACTCCTCTCGTGATGTAAATTCTTCTAGAGTGGGCTCTGACAACGTGAAGTTGGACATGTCTATCAGCAAGATAGTCCCTTATCCAATTCAGCAACATTCCCTTTAAATCATAAGCATCAAGCAGTTTGATCAAACTGCCGTGGTTGTCTTTATCGAATGATCGATGCAGCAAGCATGTATATCATCAATATCGTCTAGTTTTTTTATCCAAACATCGTATTTTGTAAGAAGGTTCGATAAAAGCAACGATTGTTTTGATACCCGTGTTGTCCTGCGGTTAAAATATTTAGGTTTTCAAAAGGTTATTGTTTGCTTTATTAATTTAGATATTACTGGAAGTTGCGTTACTGGTCTACATCATGCTGGATCGATGGGGAACTGAAAACCTTGAATGAAGCTTTGTGAAAACAGACGAAATATGGATCTGAAGACTGCAGATCTCTGAAAGACTATTTTTATACAAACCAACAGATTGTTGGGCTTCTTTAGAAACCTATTTATAATATTCTCGCTGTGGGATGGCAGCACTTAAAAGTATGTCGTAGAGGCTTTGATGCCTAGCTGAATAAAGATTTCGGTTTTTAACCAAAGCTATCATTGAATGCCAAATTTAGTGAGAAGAGTTCGTAATAGTCTGTCTATGACTATTACCAAAAGTAAAATGTTGAGATGTTATTGTTGGCTTATTTTGTTGATAAAGACCTTGGAAGTACATTAAAATCGTTTGATTTTTCATGATCAACAGTTTTTTGAATGACTAAACATTTCGATTAAGGAGGAACAATTTCGCTCGCAGCGCCGGCAGTGATAGTCAGTAATCTGTCGATCAGCGTCAGTTGAACGCCGGCGGCGTGATCTGCGTTCAGCAGCCAAGTGCTGTATTTGCCCCTACCCAGCTTGCAGAATACGCTTTACACAATATCTCCAATGTTCACGGTCAAGAGCAAGTTCTTCCGAACTCGCTGGGTCAACACCACGATAATACATGGCTTGTTGAGTTTTGGCGCATTAAGATTCAATCCATGATCCAATTTGGGCGAAACAGAGGCCAGGTTCTTTCATAACAAAGCATGGAAGTCTAAAGCGTGCATTGAGTCTGTAGAAATAACTTCAGCTTGTGCACTATAAGATGCTGATTTAGAATCCTTTTAGTTTCTATCAATGGTTCTCTTGATCTCATCATATATACCATGAAAAACTTCAGTATGGAGAGCGTTTTGGATAATGAGGCTATTTTCTGTCCAATAGTCTTGTGGACATCATCTCGCAGTCTGTTGCTCCTTATTTCTAGCTGTTCTTAAAAGTCGTAAGATGTCATCTGTTACCATAAACCGTTTAATACAATTATTCCTTGGATTTAAGTATGACATGCTTCATTAAACAAAATGATTCATGCTACTAATTTTTCAATATAAAAATAAGCGACCATCCTCTACAAAGCGTTGATTTGTTGATTTTCTCTAGCAATCGATATTATTATAGATAGCCTAATTTGAGTGTCTACTTTTCTAACTATAAGACCATCTGCTCCGTTTATTCATACGAAGATTCGAAAAGTTAATGGAAATCGTTAGTGTTTTGACCTCGTGGATGTCGCATAATTGTGCTCATTCACCTGAATTGTACTTTAACAACAATCTTTTGTGCTTTGTGACGTCGTACTTTATCGCGCGACGTGAGATCCAAGTTGCTAAGAGACAACAAAAGGCAGCTTGACCCGAATTTTTTTGAGAATTGGTTGGATGGAGTGACTATATATACGTAAGTAATTTCTTCTGATCCTCGCATACGTATTTCGAAATAATGGCGTTCGTTCAAATATTCTCTTTCACGCTAATCATATATACCGGGGTGTTCAGTCTGAGTAAGTGACCTTTCTATTTTAAATCACTTCAAATGATGTTACGATCACCAGTGGTACAGAAAATGACCTAAGCAATTTTTTACTCCACCCCATCACCACTTATCACGAAAATTAAACGTGACAAGATTTAGGAGTTTTTTATATTATTACTTATATTATTGTCAATAATTATATTATTATTTTGATTTCGATTTTGATTTATATTATAACTTGGAATGGTAGTCATACAGGATATAAAATTGACTCACTTTTTTGCGACTCGATAAGTAAGAAAGAATATTACTGACTGCAACTAATTAGAGGGGAACATACCTTCTCTTCCGTTCGATGTCGACCTTGGATATTTAATATAAGCATATGATTTTTTCATGCTCGACAGCTTTTTGAATGAAAAAGCAGTCCGATTCGGGAGGAATAATCTTACCCGCAGCGCTACGCCGTACTCGGTCGATTGGCGAAGCAACAGTGTATCTTGAGTTAGATCTCTTTGAATTATCTTAGTGATATCGAAACTGCCTCCTCAGGGTAATATGAATTGTATTCTTTGAAAAGATTAACCATTTAGTGAACGTCTCGAAGTGATGGATTTCTCTGTTTTTGAACTGGTAATATCGCTACTATACACAAAATCATAGGTACTCTAGCATCATAATGTGTCAGTAGGAGATCAAAATTTAGGACTTACTTTATTCGTTCAAACGACTGCTGTATTTCGTTCAACCACTCCAACTTAGTGGTCTTTGTCAGTAGATTATCAAGTGGCATTAATAGTTAATACATCTCAGGTACAAAGTTTTGAAAGTAAATGCTTGCTTAATCCCTTTAGTTCCTGGAGGAACATAGGGCCTTAACAACTTTTCTCCAGTTTTGTCTGTCCATAGCAGCCAGTTTGATGTGGTTCCCGTTAAGTCCACACTTGCTGATTTTCTCTTCACACGAGCGCTTCCTTGATAACACTCGGCGTCCGATCCGTCTCTTTACGATTGGGTTCCATGCCAGAGCATAACGCTTGATGCCATCATATGGTTTCCGCAAGGTGTGCACAACCCAATCTCCAATTTCTTCTACGGATCTGCTGGGCAATCGGGTCCTCACCAGCAATGTACCACAGGTCTTGATTCCTTATCTTTTTTGGCCATTATACCCAAATAATTCGAGGAAGGCAATTATTGTAGAATGATAACAAGCGGCCAGAAGACTTCGCTGTCATCTGCCAGGTTTCCGATCCATAGAGTAGCACGGTTTTGACGTTGATTCTAAATATACGGAGTTTTGTGCGTTTTGATAGAACCTTCGACTCCCAAATGGGTTTCAAAGCTATGAAAGCGGATCTTGCTTTGCCGATTCTGGCGACTATGTCTTCGCCCGTGCCATCACTTATTAAAACAAGGCTGCCGAGGTAGACGAATTGCGTGACGTCTTTAACTGCTTTACAATTGATGGTGATTGATTGGTGTTCATCAGTTAATACACGGAGGACTTCTGTTTTTTCGACATTCACGCCTAGTCCTGCATATGAAGCAAAGTTGCTAGTCTATCTGTCTTTTTCTGAAGACGTTGGGGGTCACGTGATATCAAGCAGACATCATCAGCGTATTCCAGATGCTACAAATGCTCGGATTCCTCCCAATCGATACCGTTACTCTCACCTTTCACTGTCTGTTCCATTATTCAGTCTATTACCAACAGAAAAATCATTGGGGACAACAGGCATCCCTGGTGGACGCCAGTCTCAACTGCAAATGGATCGTTCAGTCTTCCGTTGCGAATTACCTGACGGGAGGCAACTTCATACGGCTGCTTTATCAGGTTTATGTACAGCGGTTGGACCTCATAGTGTGGCAAAAGCTTCCGTATGAATTCGCGGTCCACACTGTCAAAGGCTTTCTCAAGATCTATGAAGTTGAGGCAAAGAGGCGATTGCCATTCAATGCTTTGTTCAATTATTATGCGGAGGGTCGCAATTTGGTCGATACCAGACTTTTGTTTTCTGAAGCCCGATTGCTCTGACCGTAACACTTGATCAATAATGTCGCGCAAACGCAGAAGGATGATGCGTGTAATCACTTTACTGGGAACTGAGAGCAGCATGATACCTCGCCACTTTTTTTGCATAGCCTTGCTTTGGAAGTTTGACCAAATGACATCTCTTCCAATCATTTGGGATCCGTCTTTCTGAACGGATTTTCTGCTGCATAGGAAGTAACTATCAGCCGAGGTGTCCAAATCAGCTATCGGAGCTTCTGGTGAAATCCCATCTGGACCTGGTGCTTTGCCATTCTTCAGCGATTTTAAGGCCAAAGGATCTCATTTCGACCGGGATGATCGGTGTTTACGCCTAGCGAATTCGCTGCAGGTAGGATATCAGTGAGTGAAGTAGGTGCTCGTCGATTTAGGAGTTCCTTGAAGTTCTCCATCCATCGCTTTCTTTGCGCCGATTCCTGACTGACAAGGTTACCTTCACCGTCCTTTACTATTTTGCCGTAATGTATTTTTCTTCCTGATAGGGTTCTAGTAATGCTGTAAACGGTGTTGAGGTCTCTCTTCCATTTATTGGGAGTTCAGGTGTTAACTTTTTGAGCGTTTTAAATCTGTTTTTTAGTGAGATTGAGAAAATCTCTCTTGTACGCTCTTCCTTTAGTTTCTGCCTGTGATACTCTACACCTGGCCGACTGCCGGTTTAGTAGAAAGCTTAACTTCATTTTAAGAGTGACCATTAGAACGTAGGGGTCTGAAGCAACATCCGCACCTCGCATTATGCGTGTATCAAGAAGACTATGTCTCCGTTTTCGTGAAATCGATAGGTGATCGATTAATTTGGCAGTAGCACCATCAGGTGATATCCAGTTGCCATTGTTAATGTTACGGTGATGAAAGATGCTGCCTCCGAAGACCAGAACGTTGAGCGCGCAAAAATCTTCGAAAACTTCAACATTCTCATTCATTCTATCTAAGGCATGCGTATGCATCACAGATTTTCTCCCTGTGTTGTCTGGACCCAATTTCGTGTTCATGTCACCCATCAAAATCTTGATATCTCGCTTGTGTGTCTTGTCTAAGACAGACTGCAGACGCACGTAAAATTCTTCTTTCGACTCAAGGCTAGCATTGTTTGTGGGCGCATAACTTTGAATTAACGTCACATTTCTCCCCTCGGAGTTGAATCTGGCTGTGATCATCCGTGAGTCAACGGGTTTCCATCCTATGAGAGCGCCTGCAGCTATTGGGGAAAGCATAATGGCGACGCCTTCTGAATGACTATGGTTCTCATCTTCATGACCTGAGTAAATAATCCGTTCCCCAGATGTCAAAACCAAGATACCAGATCCATTCCATCTACTTTCACATATTCCCAGCAGTTGTATACCATACTTTTTCATTTCTTTCGTGACCTGTGAAGCCTTACCGGTCTCATACATCGTACGGACGTTCCATGTGGCAATCTTTTTTGTTGCTTTTATCGACAGAAGATTCATCTTATGACTGGCTTCCGGTGGTCTTTCACCAGTCTGCTTCATTTTTACCTCATATGAAGTTTCTTCTCGATTCAAGCATGGCGATGTTACTTTGGTATGAAATATTGCTTTGGTTTCAGTAGCGGTTTGAGATTTGTACAGAGTGGGGTTGCTGACCCGCGTCTAACCCTCCTCCTTTTGCAGACGGGTTTGGGACCGTCCTCGGCGGAGTTTTGTGATTGTGTAATCCGCAGTAGGCGGAGGTTTGGAATCAGGGTTTCCATCCCCTAGATGGACTGCCCTCCCAGGCTAACGAGCTCCATCTACTCGTAACGACCTGGGTTTGAGGCGCCAGTCACCCGCCTTCGCCGCTTCTCCTGTCACGAGCAGGCCAGGAGTTGGGCTTCGGTTGTCAGAGGCTATTTGAGACGCACGTCGTATGGGAGAATTTTGTAAGTAGCGGAAGCTTATCCCCACCACCACCCCCGGCTGTGACAACTTTAGAAACCGAAAGTAAATAAACAAACCTAAAATGCACTGTAGGGTTATTTTGTTAGGAGGCGGCAGTATTTTTTTATGGAAGCAATCTTCAAGAAATCTGGCCTTCTGTCCATACTATCCATGACTCTTTTGAAATAAGAATTCCGAAGCATATCGTTGAACGCATTTTACACTTCACATGAAATCCGAATTCAGCTAGCTGTTTAAAAACGTCCTCTGATTGTTTAAAATGCCTACGTTTTGTGCGGCTGTCAAAAATCAAGTTACTAAGAAATGTCATCGCATAACCAAGACCTGTTAGCATTGTATGCATCATTTGACTCCAATGGAAGTCGATTGTAGCGATTTAGACCGTGGAATTCGACTTGTACGTATGCATCAGATAAGTCTATCTTAGAAAAACTTGTCCAAATTCAGAATCGCAAATAAATCTTTTGAAATTGGTAGTGGTTATCGATGAGTTTTCACTGCGTCATTCAATCGCGTTGAACACTCAACACATATTTGCAGGTCTCCGTTTTATTTTCTTATAATTAGAATTACGCTGCCCACGCAGATTGAGAGACAGGTTTTATAACCCCTATGCCTTCTAATATATGCGACAATGCGGTACCGGTTTTGATCGAAGCATGTGAGGCTGAAAATACTGAGCTAAATCTCAAGTGAATATATAAAACTTCTGTTGTATTGTTAGAGAGACCGTGTGTGTTTGAGAATACTTGAGGGTGTGTTCATCAAATGGGAAATGATGGAGGATTGGTTCAAGTTACCTGTCAATGAAACATTATAATACGAACATGAAGGTTTGCTGACACCAGACGGTTCGCAAACATCCAAAATTTGAAATTTCCATTCTAATCCAGTCGATTCCGAGTAAATTAAAAAAAATCGAGGTCAGTCATTTAACAATAACCGTTAGAATGAATACTACGAAAGGAAAGGTTACATTAGAGATTACTCAGAAATCTGAACTGTTCACCAGAAGCTGATCCGGCAGTGTAGGTTGTTTCATTCTTATTTCGGGCATTCTGATCGTTGTCATGTTGCATTTGATATTATTGTTATGTCAGAGGCCGTATCTAGTTGTTGTTTAATTAAGATCCCATTGATATGAATGCATATGTATTTCCTTTGTGTCGTTGCGTACACACCGGTAGTTGTGAACTCCATGTTTGAAATGCTTCCGTTTCTTGTGCTATTCGTTTTATTTGTTACGTCACACTTTCCCTATATGACTAAGAACTACTCAAGTCTGACATACGTGTTTCTCATATATGCATATCCGTCAGTAGTTAAACATTCCACAGTGCAAGCATGCACTTGCTCTGAGATCTCTCAATGTGGGAAACAATATTTCTGCAATTGTAAGAACTGGGATGGACTGTTACCCCATCCGTAGGTAAGAGAGTAACACAACCACAACCATAACCGAATTGAATGTGAGGATGAATATCAAAAATTCTGCACAATGAAATGTTGTCACTCTTGTTATGTCAAATCGATTCTCATGTCATGCAGCTTAAATTATTTTTCCTTCACTCTTTATGCCTTAACAATATTCACACTGGTGTGATCATGTAAACAAATCCCATTGTATGAAATCATGTTTCCAAAATAAACGAAATATTTTCATCTTTACAGAAGTACAGGATGCATATCTTGTAGATGATCATACAATCACGATTCCCCTGGGAAACGAATTCAATAGCAATGAACCGTGGTCTGCATACAAATGGAAAATCGATCCACCGTTTCCCCATAATATTAATGTTACCCGCAACAAGGTGACACCTTTTATATATTACTTCATGTATTTACTTTATATATAAAGTACTATATATATATATATATTTGGAATAAATATGTGGAATATAACTGCCAAATAAATGTTCACACTGTGAACACACACTATTCATACATAAAACGCACCGTAATATAAGGCTCACTGCCGATTTTTCGTGAAAATTAGTGTTTTTATGTGCGCCTTATAGTCCGAAAAATACGGTAATTGATCATATATGCATAGAGCATTTATTTGGCATTCATATTCCACATATTTAAGTTCGTTGCACTAACGAGCATTCATGTGAATGTATTATGATTTGCTCAATCATCCATTATTCTAAACCAGCTGCCTTTTTACAAACATCTAAGAAACCAGCACACTCATTACGAATTCCTACATTTATATTTTCATTATTTTTTCTTGATTAACATATATGATTGGTTGAATCCATTCTCATGAAAACCAATTTATTTCGTCAACAGATGAATGGAGACTTCATGATATATGATCCTGGAAACGATAGATTTTACACGACCTCTTTTATCGGCCGGGCATGGATGTCTTTATCAACCAGCCGAGAATTATGCGCTATCGCAACGAGGAACGATACGTCACTTGCCATAAGCATCAGTACACTAACGACATATTGTAAGCAAGTCTTTGTTTTCTGACAATTAGCAAATACGTATTGAATTAATTGGTTTGAACCTTATGTATGTGCTTCAGAACAACAACGTTTCTAAGCCGAATGTAATTGATGGGAGTTAAATCGTTTGAGTTGATGTTCGTAGCCCTCGAATTTAGAAATCAATTAAAAAACGTTGTTGTCCTTCTTCAGTCAATGTCGATGAACCTCATAAGCGCGTGATTGGTCATGTTCCACATTATTTCCTCTGACTAAACAGTCCGATTCGGATGGAACAATATTCCCACAGTGCTCATAGCGATAAGCAGTACTTTGTCCAAATCACTGATTTGGACTAACATTAGAGTAGATCTTTTGTAATAGGACTGTTTCTCATTCGGTACACATGACCCAGCAAGCATAAAAGGGCTCTGTCATAGCAGGATGAAGAGGCTCAGTAGACCAGTTTTAGAAATCCCATTTTAGCTAGACTTTATTTACCTTCCGTCTTCCGATGTATTCCGTGAGAATGAGATGGCATAAACAAGTCGAATTTGATGTGTTTGCACCCAGGATAATTGTTTATCTCGGTTTTTCTCTCAACAAAACGAAACATTTTTTCATCTAACATTGTAGTTGTTTACTTGGACAGTATACAGATTATTTATACAGACTAATTATGGTAGAAAATGCAGTCGTTCAAAATAATGATGGTTCAGTTTTTAATTTACCTGCTTAAATTTCTCAAAAGATAAAATGGTCGAAACATTCATGTTACCTGATAAAAGAACTTCAAAATTACTCAAATTCACATCGTGGATAATCGAGACTACGGCAATAACATTTCAATATCACTACTTGCACTTATTACAATTCAGAAGAAAATCAAATGGCCTTCGGAAAATTAAATTGTTCTTTGATTATATTTCTTATTGCAAAGTCGAAAAAGATATTGCGAATATAAAAAAGTCGACTATATCAAGGTGAGTTGTCTCAAATAGACGCTGAAAATGTACATGCGAATAGATTCTAATCTACAAGGAAAGGCACCCAATAATCAATAATAGTTCACGTAAATTAGACATTGCACCTTTCCTTTATGACAACTTACTAACTGAGTAATCTAAGTTATGGAATGTGTGCACGGGATAAAATGTTATCATCTGGGATGCATAATGTGTCCTTAAGTCGATCACATCATTTGACGTTATTTTGTCTTATTTTGTAGGATGATTTTTTTAAATTAACAAAACTAATTCAATTGTTTTCAATGAACATATTATAGTTGTCGTACAACAAATTCGACTTTCAAATTTTGTTATCATTTCGTTAAATGCTTGTTGATATTATGATCGAAACGAACGTTCACTTTTTACAGTTACATATACTTCTGCGGGATGTAAGTTGCAATTCGTTGTTGACATTTCTTTCGAATTCTGATATCTTTTAATATGAATTTTCGCTATTCACCGAATTTAATTACAAACTATTATTCTTCTGACAAATAACGTATATATGCTTGCATTTAGCAGAATACAATAGATGATTATCGCGTCTACAAAAGACGTTGCAGATTAAACCTGTAGTCGAAATTGAGCTTAGAACACTACAGAGTAAATATTCACTACCAATAAGTTGATCACGAAAAATGACTCACTTAACGTATCTCATTGATTATTTGTTGCAAGGCATTAATCTGTTCATTGTAATGTTAATGTTTAGTGAGTGAACATATCAAGAAATAGCCTCGATGTGGCGTTGGTAGAGGACTCAACGAATACATTTTATAAGCAACAAAATAATATAGGAATCAAAATTTCACTACAACGATTTGCTTGTAGTGTAAGTTACGTATTTATTCGTATACATTTAATTCTGATACGCAGCACGAAACAAAACAATTGTTTATGGAATAATCTGTTCTCTCAATGAATACAAACGCAATCGAACATCGTGGACTTTAATGAAGATTTAGTGAATGTAGACATGCTTACATTACATTAAGCTGGGCAAAAATTTGAGAATCCATTTGACGATAAGTCTGAATAAATATGCAATTACAACTTGGTCAAAAATTATTTTTTAATGATTATAACTATTAAAAATTGCAATAAATAAATGATCATTGATTGCATATTTTGTTTGATTACTGATCTTTGATTGAAATGTCAATGGCAGCTCATACGAGACTGCGGAATATGTTGTGTCGCGCTGCGTAACTTATACATCCATTTGAAATTTTCATCGAAAAATATTTAACTAATTGAGTCCATCATCTAAAGATTAAAGGAAAGTCAAATACCTCTTGACAAAAAATTATATATCTATATAGATATATATATATATATTATATATTATATAATATTATTAGTATATTCTCTATATATATCATATTATATATATATATATATATATATATATATATATTCACCACACCATCATAATCTATAAGTATATAGCCTATCTCTATATCTCTATCTCTTATATCTGTCTCATATAATACCATATATAATGATCTTATAAATTTTATTTGATTTCTAGTGTCGACGGATAACGACCAATCGACAGGTAATTTTCTTCACTTGAATTTTCATGACGTTTTACGATCTTTTCCCTTGATAGAAATTCAAAATTCACATGCCCGTATGGCACATTTAACCCATGAATCAAATAAAATAACTCCGTTTTTCTATGCACACTGTTGTATTAAATTAATTATATATGTCTTAATGACAAAATATTATGGAGTAAAAAACGGTTTACATGATTATAAATTTCTCATATCATTTCGATATAAGGTCTACAATCGATTGATGATAAAACACATTACCGAGATTGAAAAAATAGGATAGAAAATCAATTTATCTTGGGATTAACAATTTTCGCATTCACAACACAATGTAACCTGATACTGATTAATCGAATCGATCTGAAACGAGCCAACGAACTGAGTGAGCTACACCGGAGAGTTTGTGACAAAATCTTCGATATTTAGAAAATTGAAATTTGCAACGTAAGTAAAACCAAATCAATCACCGCTTGTTTGTAAAAGTTTGAGAGCGAAATTCTGACAGGCAGTGAGCAGCCGGACAAAATCCGTTAAATCATTTTAGGATAAAATTGCAACATTATAAGGCGGATAACGCGGAAATTTCAAGCTGATTTCCTGTGATAATAGAAGATACCATATCACGATACATATGTTAACGAGCAAAATATATTCGCGAAATTGTCTTGATGTAATTAAACATAAAATATGAGATCTTGATTTTTCAGATGATTGTGGTAAAGTTTTCCCGGCAAACGAAACCAAACATTTGCTGAAAAATATCGATCCGAAATGCATCAATTATATATTTGTACAACATTTGCCGAACCTAAATCCCATAGCCGTAAACGTTGTGTCAAATCGGGTAAGCATTCAGTTTCAATCAATTTATGGAACGAGCATCGACATATTATTTCATCTATTTGTGAAACATCTCCGAAGTACACGTCCCTCCCGAATCACCGCGCGTTTCGGTGTTTTCTCACAACAATGTCGTGGGGTTTGTACATACAAAAGAGCATTGTTGTTCATGATAATTGGTTTCACGCCAATCTACATGTGTATAGGCATATTTGATTGAACGGGTTGGTCGTTTCATCTTTATCCAACAGTAGAATCCAAGCGAAAATCTCTGCCATTGTTTGTCAATAGTTTCAAGCGCATGTTTATCCTGATCGTACAGTTGCTACCTAATGTGGGCAAAAACAACACGGAACCGGGGGTTGAGTGTGTGAGGGAGATGCATACAAATGAGCGTTTTGGTTCATGATTATAAGTTTAACCACATTATGCATGTAGTTAGACACGTGATTGAACAGATTGGTCGTACCAGGCTTACCCAACAGTGGCGCAAAAGCGCAACTTGTTTAGCATTCATGCACCGTTTCAAGCGCACGCGGATCCTGATCGTACAATACCTGATGAGTGCAAACAGCAAGAATCCGTTTTTGGGGTGTGCGTGAGTGTGACGGAGTAACATACAAATAAATATTATTGCAATTGATTATTTTTAGAAAATTGACAGTGCAATCGCTTCTTTGCCAAACAAAAGAACATTTACAAGAAATATTGAACCTACTGCAAGTGATTGTTTTGCAAAGTGTTAGAGAAAAGTATGAAATTGAATTGCATTATTTGTATCAAAATGTGTTAATACATTTTATATTTTATAATTTATTCCTTCTTTCTCTAGCCTCCATAAAAGATATAAATTGAAGGGTTTTATTGAATAAATAAACTTATTTGATCTGGCTTATGATCAATAAATGATTACTCAAGAAACGTTTAACTCTGCAATCTGGAACAGTCAGAGAGCGAAAAGAATCCATTGTTGACCAACATGCAAACTTGTGTGGATTTTGTTCACTGTTATGCTGAAATGTCACGATCCATATAACATACATTTTTTAATGAATGTATTGAAAGATATTAAAAAGGTGATGGTGAATATTTTTCAAATTTTTAAACCCAAGATTTTCAGGTAGTTCCATAAAAAAATAATGTACATCTCAAACTTTTCATGAAGTTGATCACTTTCCGCCATATATTTTCTGGAAGATGTGGTGCATTTGAAGATGTTGAGAGATCAAAGCATAGTGTCGCTCACATTCCGCGCACTAATGCACACCACATCCGCCTTCTAGCTGTTTGCCATCATTAGGTGAAAAAGGTGAGATTGGGTTGAGTGAGCCTTGAAAAAGCGGACAAGTGGTAAATAAAGTAATACATGAATGCCACTGTTACATAGGGTTCGTACAGCGAACCACCGAGTAAAAACCTGAAAATGCGTTCTCTGTGGTTTACATGGTCACCCACAACGTGTAACAAACATTTATCTGTGGTATGTTGAGGTTGCCGAGGCAATAGCCATTGAGATATTTAGACCAAATTGTATGCGTTTAATAGCGATTGGTTTGTCATATCCTAAAACCATGGCCAACATCAACCGGACCATTTTCATCAATATCATGTGACTGATATCCGTTCAATGCTCGATATTGATCACATTTACTGTGTATGTTTCCCTGTTCTTATGCGTGTATTGTAGAGCCTAATGTGATATACCAAAAAGAATATCGTGCTCTCTATATATCTTGTTTACGCACAAAAATGAGGATCTTCAGTCATCTGAAATTCATTTGGAAATCGTAATTTAACGTTTTCTAAGCCATATTACTTTTTCAAACAGATACTTACCAGCGGGAAGAAGGTGTACATACACACTGATTATCCATGCGCTAGTGGCACGGCTACTGAAGAGACAATAAACACGGCTAATGGGGAATATTGTAAAGCATTTACCCCTCCAACAACACAATTGTCAATTTTGTTGATGCTTGATCCAGCACAAAGGTTCGAAGATGGGGATTATTTGGAAATATTATCACGTGAGTCGTCTTCGTGAAGAGGAGTGAACATCACATTTCATGTGTCCTTTTGTTACAATTTCCAAATATTAGAAGAGGGTAATATGTTTTAAACCATATGTTCGGTACCCATTGGAATAACCAATGTAGAACATCTGTTCTACCAGTCGTGGAACAATTTTTTTCTATAATAATAGTATTCTCTAAACATGTAGTGGACCGAATAAAAGTCTGGCACTACACACAATACGGCAAAAATGGAAAGAACTCACTAAAGGACCAAGGGAGCAAGTGTCCTAAAAACCCGGAAATTCCAACGATAGCGTGATAGTCTACATAAGAAAAGTCCAACAGATGATGGAATCAAAGGTGCAGAAAGCGCTAAAATGTTGGAGGATCCGTTAATCACAATTTCGGCACGCGGCGACCCACGCAAACTCCGCAACCGCGGAAGAAGACAAAGTCAGAGTTCGACATTGTATTGTATATTGTACATTGTACAATTGTACAATTTGTACAATTGTACAATTGTACATTGTATATTGTACAAGCATTGATACAAATGAAGTGTACATGGCCGAAAAAGAAATAATCATACAAGGGTAAAATTGTAGGTACAAAAAACTTTTATACAAAGTTAATGCAGTTCGCTACAATCACACTAGAGAAGCGATGCACTAATTGCCAATGAACGTATGGAGAAATTGGATAGCAAAACCTGTATGATGCTCCAGTGAAATAATGTGATTCGCTTCAGGAATTTTGTTAAATTTTGTCTTGAATTTTTACCTATCTCACTTATATAACAATATCTCAAAACTCACTAAACCAAATCAAATTGAGTAAACGTCGGTAAAAACTGACGACCGCTTGTGATGTGGATGTAATTGGTATTCAACATTGTAAATCATTTATCGTGTATCAACACATGGAAATTGCTTAGGAAAATCATGTGAATATTGTGTGTGCGAACAGCGCAGTTTGTTGTACGAACTAAATTAAACACTGGCTTCAAATACTAATTTTGTTTACCACATCTCCACATCTTCACCTCTCAGCTAACCTAAACTCACTGTGTCCAAATGTTGACGGCAAGCAAGCATCAACAGGTTTTGTTATGTAAGTGAACGGGTGATGAGAGCAACATCATGCATTGCTTGCTCACAATCGTCTTGCGTGAATGACCAGTGGTCCCTCTATAATTGTATATTTATTAAAACCCTTGAAAGGAAGCCGGTTGATGGATTAGCTAAAGGCCCAATTATCAATCGATTTTCATTCCGATTTAGTTTTTCCGATTAAACATAATATTGACATATTTCGGGTATTTTTCTATACATGTTAAATGAGAACATAATTTGAAAGACGAGCGACAAAAGTTTAAATATATAATATTCATTTACATTTTAAAGTTTTGTATAAAACATGTCCCATTCTCTTAGTTGTGTTTCGTGATAATTCAAATTCATCAAACAAGATACGTAGATATTGCAAGAATCGTAATATCTTATGAAAATGCCGATGACTACACGTGCCTCTTGTGCTAATGTGTACAGTCGAAATATTGGTGGCTTTTTGGAACTTGTAATTTGCTAGCGAAGCGTGATTGCATGGAATGCGAGCAGAAGGACGTATTTCTGTTTTAATTTGTCTTGTTACAGCCGCATGCCCACTACCCACAACAACAACAACAACAACAACAACAACACCACCACCACCAACAACAACAACACCACCAACAACAACAACAACACCAACACCAACACCAGCGAAAGATTCGACGTTAAAACGGACAACATGTAAAGCACCTACTAGTGCAGGTATGTTGCACATTTTTACTGAAATCAACCGTCAATATATATAGATATAGATACAATGACGGTCGTATATTACGTTGTTTATAAGTGCTTCCGGTCACTGGACCACAGTTAAAAACATTATCTCCCCGCGTCTCATACATACGCGCATCGATTGCATCTGGATTCATCCATGAGCGCAAACTGTCCAACGTTAATGCGTTCATCCATGAATCCCAATGGCGATTGAGCAACCACACAAGTCAACGAACAAATCACACAGTTAGATTACATAGTTAAATCAAGTAATCAGAACACTGACCTAAAACGTGTCTGTCCGGGTTATCAGTTATCAGTTTGAACTGATTTGTCAACCGGTACGCTTTATGCCCTTAACACACACGGCTCTATTGGCCTAGTTAAACGAATTGCATATCGTTCGATGGCGTCTGACGTTTCTCATCTTGTGAACCTTCTGAAAATGTTGTCACCCTAACAGTTCTAATAGAATCCTTCCGAAACTCGAAATATTACGAGTGGTGCTTCTCGACAGAAGATAGTATCCTTTTTATCATGCGAAAGCTTGTGTTTAACACTTATTTTTAATGCACGTCACATCCACAATGTATATGAAACAGTTTATAATTGATTCCGGAATAATAACTCATTTTTATAAGCGAGGATATAGTGCGTAAATTAATTTTAGTCTTCTGAAAAATGTTCCAGCTGATTTGCTAATTATTGTCAATGAAATATTGATAATATACTCAAACCAGATTGCAAAGATATATGATTCATTTGTTCAACCCGGGTTTTTTTTGCATTTGATTTTCAAAACAGCTGGAAACGTTTATATGAGTGGTTTATTGATGGCGTTCTTCTTCTTCGAAATGAACAATTAGCATTGAGCGAACGAGCGAAATTTGTGGTTGAGAAGATGAAAGTACAAGGACAATTTAAAACTAGTTATATCAATGAACTATTCTAAATGATGTGTTTGTGTGAACGTGTGAGAGTAGATTTTAGATTATATAAATTATAAAATTAGTACGAACGCATTCTTGTTGAAATATATCAAGGGGCTGGAAATTTCACATCGAAATCGTTTCATCAGAGTGTCACTACAAAAATGTTTTGCCAAATACTAGTGAGTGGATAGCATTAGAATGGATCACGTTAGGACACGCAATGTCGAATCGAAAATACTATCCTAATGTCTACAACCTTTTTTTAAAGTCTGATTTTAATAATAAGTAGTATATGAACAAAAAACTGTTTTCACTCATTAAGTAGGAACAGTAAAATCAGTATCCACATGCGCTTGAATCAGCAGAAGAATGGTATACAAGTTACGCTCGTATGCCACTGGATGATAAGGTTGGTGCGACAAACCTGTTCAATCAGATGAGACCGCATTCATGTAGACTGTGTTTCAACCCCTGACCACGAACATAAAAAGCTCATTTACATGCATTTCCATCACACACACATACACCACAACCAAGTTCGTGCCGTTTGCACTCATGAGGTGCGAACAGTTGGATCAGCATTCGCATGCGCTTGAAACAGCGGAAGAATGGTAATCATGATGCGTTTATATGCCACTGTTTTGTTGAAACCAAGACTACATGAGTGTAGGCTCATGCGAATGAAAAGGTTGGTCGTACCCGCCTTATCCAAAAGTAGCATATAAATAGTATATATCTATACGGAAACACAAGACTGGTTTCGCGGATTTTGCCGCTCATCAGGCATGCGTATCCGTGACTTGACATTCTAACACCAATCTGTATTTGTGCGAAAAGCAATTATTTGCGGAATCGAGGATAAATCCTTTTTGTCAAGCTTCGAGGGCACTGATCAACGGGTTTCACAACCACGTATAGATAAGGACTCGTGAATGCTCACGAGAAATCGGAGAAACAGTAAACTGTAGTTTATGCCGTAAGGTAGAGAATTACAATTGCGATTGCCTGGGGTTCCAATCCCACTCAAGGCAAAGGAAATGTGCACTGCTAAGGAGTTCAAATGAGTGCTAGCCTAGAAACCAGCTCTTTCATTTCGCGCAGTCGTGATGAGCTGTTGTGAATATTTTAAAGACCTTGGCACTGAACATTTGTCACAAACGTAAATAAAATAATGTCATAAACATGATTCATTATTCAAGCTTCAGAAATTTATTGTATAAACAGCATGTAGCCTAACAAAACCATTGGATATTCGTAAGAGGACAATACATATATATACAACAATTCAGACAATAGGAACGAAGTTGGTGTAGTTAAAAAATGTCATATATTGTCACGGACTGATGGAAAAATATTGGTTCATTTAAATATTGCTTGAAGTTGCTTAACTAATTTTTAGAAACGAGGAGCAGGGTTTAAATACTAAGCATAAATATCTCTACTTATTTTCTGAAAATCCTTATATTATATGATTGTACAACGTCTGACGGTAAGGATTTCAAAACGAACAAACGCGCATCGAATAGAAGATCCGACGTCTGTTCCGGTAAGAATGTTGAATATCCAATGCCAATTTGCGAGTGCTTGTGGTATGGTTTGACCTTGCCTCAGAAGACGCACCTTTGAGTTCGTTGTTTTAAAAATAAAGATTAAAATCCGATCGAACCAGTCTGCGAGCCAGTGTATCCAAATTAAGATGAACCAGTCGATCCTTATATGGGAGGTTGCCGAGACAGCCACCCATTTTTGTTGCTCTCTGATGAATATTCTCGTGCAGGTTTATGTCATTTTGTAGCCATTGTGCCCAGGCATGCACTGAGTAATCCATCACTGGGTTAATATACGTATTTATGAGCAAGGGGAATATTTCAAGTGAAAACGTCAATAAATACACTTAAGCATACCTAGCGTGTGGCTAGCTCTTTTGTACGCAGCTTGGCATTAAATGCCATTCTTAAGACATACACTGATTCTCAAGCAGAGGTTCTTTTCTTTTGTTGTCAATTCCAGTTGTTGCAATCCAAGGTTGCACGAGAATAGGAAATCATTACGTAGATGCAACATTTTGCACTTTCTGAAGTTGAATGGAAGCGTGTTCCTGTCTGACCATCTGCTCAATGTATCCATATCGCTTGTAAGCGCAAACAGTCCGAGCTTGACATGATTCGTATTCAAAGTTTAGCATCATCCTCAAAGAGTATCATTCTGGCTGTAAAAAGTTTAGATGGTCGTTTTTGTATAACAAAAAAATAACAGGACTAGTAACAAACCTTGTGGGACACAGCTAGTGGCTTCGATGTCCCTAGACTATCATACCATCGAAACGTACAGTTGCCTCGGGATCAAGAAGGTAGCTTCTCGGTCAAGTAAGATGGCACCTAATAATACCAACCTCTTGAAGCTTGATCAGGAGTATAGAATGATCCACGCGACCAAACGCCATTTGATATATCCAATTAACACGCATGCATGCAACCACCCACATCCGCTTCATGCATCCAGACATTCATTGTCTCCAGTAAGCTAGAATGAGACTTCCAAAATCCACGTTGCTCTCTGGACAACAGGTTTTGGGTTTCAAGATGACTTACAATTCTTTCGCACACAATCCTCTCCATAACGTTTCAGATCACTGGAAGGAGTCTAACATGGCAGTAGTTTGCTGAGTCAGAACGAGTTCTACCTTTGTAGATGAAATTTATGATTCCTCTCTTCCAGTTAGTCGGTACAACACCATACCTCAAATAGTGACTGCATAAATTACAATTTGCTTCGCACAATTGTCTGACGCATAAATTTCGGATGGAAGATGTGATCGCTTCAGCTCCAGGGTACATTTATATATTCAACCTGAGTATGTTGTGCCGCACTGTTTCAGAATTGATGCGTATATCGCGTATAGTTTCCGGTACAATTGTTGCCGACAATTCCGATGCTAGTAATGCAATCTTCTGGCTGTAAACCAGTGAATCAATACTGTCTAAATCGTTAGCAATTACCTAGTACATAATCAGTTAGTTCGTCATCTGTCATGATTGGAAAATCACTGGGATTTAGCTTTGCAGTGTTGTTAACGGATCGATAAAGCAGTTTGAGATTTCGTTGCATTCTTACTGCCAGCCGAAGCTAGTGATAATGTGATATTGTTTATCCTCCCGAATGAGATTTGTGACGTCATTCCGCAATTCGCGAAATTTTGCCAAGGTCAATTCTGTTCTGCCGAACCCTTGAATAGCCCATGCCAAATATTAGTTTGTCTACTGGGACTGCGAATTCTGAAATGGGGATCTTTGCTATTATGTTTCGGGATATAGTTAGAATTTAAATGTATTATGTTGGTGATGTAGTCAGTCAGGTTTGCGCAATAATAGTTCGCATCACTGAAAGCCCCATTGTTTCCATCAAACCAATGTAATCCACTTTTCTGTTTTAGTGTTGTTTGCCTTGCCATTCTACAGGCGTTGCACACGTATTGTAAGAACAGAACGAGGTGGTCATGTCGACCAAGTGCAGTGTGATACTGAATATATTCAACGGCCGTGGCTTCAGAGGTTAAGACTAGGTCTAGAACATATGTTTGTTGCAAACTTTGTTGCCTAGTATTTTGAAAACATGATTATACAAGGGTATGTAATCGAACTTTTCGCGAATTCTGTAGTCTAGTGATCGGGGTGGATGATCTACTCGGTTATGTAGTTGAGGCAGATTGAAGTCATCTATAATCCATATTTGTGAATTGCGCTGTTTCCCAACGTACATCATGAATTCAACTTTGATGGGTACAATAATTCTCCGTCTGATTTGAGCTCCTAATTTCAAATCCTGTTGTGTAGCTCGGTCAAACTAATCTGTTGAAATTACAAAATTATTTCAAACTAAACGCACACACTGGCGAAGTACTCTATTTAGAAATAATGTAATGTATTATTGTCAATCATTTTAGCTTTTACTGCAAATATTTCTTCTAATGAATACTTCATTGTGCTTAAGGCGTAATTAATTCATTTGCAAGTAAATTTTAATTATCCAATTCTATTCATGAACAATGACTCGTCTTATCTTATATTGTCCCATGGTTGAAAAATAAGCTGCCTGTTACAATATAATAAATTCATTGTGGATCGCAAGATTTTAGCTTCAATTTCGTGAATGACATTGTTATAACTCAAACGAGTTTTTCTGTATATAGTATTGGAGGGCAAGATTTCACCTAATGTATGATTGGGGTTACATACTGACATCATTACAACGTTTTTCTACGAGAATCGTGGAAGATGATAAGAATCCTCTTCCAAAAATGCTCGAATGTCCCCGAAAAATGGTTCTGTCATGTGACAAGCTATTTCAATACCAATTTGAGATGGACAAAGCACGAAGGGATCTTGAAGTCATGGTATGTTACAGCTCAATGTAAAATATGCAGTGGTAGCTTTATTTTACATAACTTGTGGCAATCAAAGTATCCATACAAAAGGATTATTTTAAACGAGATGGGCAAAAAACGGGCAGGGTTAACGAATAGTTGATGATATGTAATAAGCAAATCGGCATTAACTGAAGATTTGTTGAACATTATCTACAGCAAAGGCGTTTATATGACAGATTTATCGCTGCACAGTGGTTATTATGGAACATCCGGTTCAAAGTTATTAAAGGTTTTAATGTTCCAAAAAGTGAATACTTCACCGTGAATGCATAAACAAAACAAATAATTTTTGTCAATGTGTAAAGTCAGCTTTTGTACTGAGGTGCCAGGTTGAAATTGGTCAACATATAAACGTCAGGTTCAGGCAAATTTGAAAAGAGTCTTATGCCGGACCACTCGAGAAGGAGAAATCATCGTCTGTCGTGTTCGTTCAACCGATCTGATCTCCTGGTCAGGTCTTCACATTAATTAATGTGTAAGCTATCACCGATTAAATTTGACGGGCATTATAGTTTCAGAGTAATTTTGAGAGTTTATTCAGTTTATCAGTACCAAGTCCTTTAAAATATTTAGACATTTTATCACAACGGTCCACATAGGAAGCACTTGACTCGAGTTTCCCTCTTATTTTAGCTCATGAGCAGTGCATATCCTGTCTCGGGTCGGATTAGAACCCTGTACATTCACAATTGTAGTCGCTCGCCTTACGGCTGGAGCTACCGTCCTATGTATGGCCGAATGCGTTTGGGTCTTCATAGCTGTTTCTCCATACTGGCACATTTGAGTAGCGTCATATGCCCGACCAGTCGAAAAGAAGCCAGCAACATCTGTTGTGGTCGTCCAAACTATATGACCCATTTCTTCATTCTTGCCATCAGAAACAGTGTAAGCTAACACCGATTAAATCTGTCAATCAATGTTATTCCAGAGTGTTTGGAGAGTTCGTTCATTATGTTTAGCGACTACTAATCAGTACATAGTCCTTTTTAGTATTCAGCAAGTTCAATACAACGGTCCACATTGAAAGCAATATATTTCAGTTTCGCCCATATTAATGCTCACCAACAGAGCACATCATGTCAGTGGTTTGATTAGAACGCAGCACCATCACCGCCGTAGTCTCACGCATCACAGCCTGAGCTACCGTACTCACTTTGACCGATCACGATTAGTTATTCATGAATGATTATCAAGACTGGCACATTTGAGTAACGTCATATGTTCGACTAGTCAAGAGTGAGCCAGCAACATCTGATGTCCCATCCATCCGATCTGATCTCCTTGTCAGGTCTTCTCATCCGATAAATTTAAAGCTAACACCGATTAAATGTGAACAGTGTTGTTTTTCCAGAGTGTTTGGAGAGTTCGTTAATTAGGTTTAGCAAATTTACATCAGTACCAAGTCCTTTTAATCATTTAAAGCGTTTTTCACGACGTTTCACATTGGAAGCACTTGACTCGAGTTTCGCTCTCATTCAGCTCATCAGCAGTGCATATGCAATTCAATTCAATGGTCAAAAAAGCACATAGCTTTACAAAAACCACAGAATAATATGCGAATTACAAATAACATAGGTATTAAAACGGGATTTGTTTGCCCACTGATCAGTTCAGGAATCATGTAGAAATACATAGAGCAGAAATTGTGTTCAACCGGTTTGATAGGGTAAATATGTATAGTTTACTTCGATGCTTGGGTTCAAAGCTTTATGATGCAGAATATATTGTTTCAATGTTTGGATTGGCCGACATGAATTTGGGTCTGATTTGAACCCAGGACCATCAACATTGTTGTCTCACGCCTTACGGATTTAGATATCGTCCTCCGTTTGACCGATCGTGATTAACCCTTCATGAATGTTTCCCTAGACTGGCACATTTGAGTAGCGTCATAAACCCGACAAGTCGAGAAGGAGCCAGCAACATCTGTTGTGGTTGTCCAACCGATCCGATCAACTTGTCCGTTCTTCCCATCAGATACAGCGTAACCTAAGACCGATAGAATTTGACGGGCATTGTTATTCCAGAGTGTTTTGAGAGTTCGTTCATTATGTTTTGCAAATACTCATCAGTACATAGTCCTTTGCAATATTCAGAACGTTTGTCACAATATTCCACATTGGAAGCACTATATTCCAGTTTAGCTTTTATTTTATCTTACCAGCAGTGCATAACATGGCTGTGGTCTTATTCGAAACCACGACCATCACCACTGTAGTCCCACGCAGTACGGCATTTAGCTACCGTCCTCTTGTTTAGCCGATCGTGATTAAGCCTTCGTGAATGTTTGTCCAGACTGGCACATTTCAGTAGGGTCTTATGCCTAACCAGTCGCGAAGCAGATAGCATCATCTGATGTGGTCGTCTAACCGATTTGATCAACGTGTCCCTTCTTCTCATCATATACCGTGTAAGCTAACACGTATTATATCTGACGGAAATTATTGTTCTAGAGTTTTCGGAGAGCTTGTTCATCATGTTTTGCGACTACTGGTCAGTAACAAGTCATTTAAAATATTCCGCAAGTTTGTTACAACGGTCTAAATTGGAAGCACTGGACACGAGTTGCGCTATTATTTAAGCTCATCAGCGGTAAATATCCTTTTGAGTCTGAATCGAACCCAGCATTATCTCCATTGTAGTCTCACGCTTTTCAGGCCTGAGTTACCATCCTTTGTTTGATCCGTTGCGATAAAGCCTTCATGAGTGATTATCCATATGCCCGGCCATTTAAGAAGGAGCCATCAACAACTGTTGTGGTTATCCAACCCGTATGATATCCTTTCTAGGTCTTTCCATCAGATAGAGTGTTAGCTACCACCGATTTTATCTGACGGCCATTAATGTTCCAGAGTGTTTACAAAATTCGTTCATTATGTTTTGCGACTAGTCATCACTACCATTTATTTTGAAATATTCTGAAGCTTCATCACAACGTTTTACATTAGAAGAACTGCATTCAAGTTTCGCTCTTATTTAAGCTTATCAGAAATGCAAATCCTGCCGGGTCTGATTCGAACCCAGGACAATCACGATTGTAGTATCACGACTAACGGTCTGAGGTACAGTCTCTGATGGACCGATCGCGATTAAGCTTTCCTGAAATTTTCTTCAGACTGCCACATTCACGGAGCGTCATAAGCCCGACCAGACAAAGAGGAGCCAACGGAAATTTGTAGTGGTTGTCCAACGGATCTGATCTCGTTGTATGGTCATACATGAAGATAAACTGTGAGCAATCACCGTTTAAGTCTGACTGGCATTGTTCTTCCAGAGTGTTTGGGGGTTTGTTCATTATGTTTAGCCCTTACTTATAATTACAATGTCCTTTGAAATATTAAGAATGTTTATTTTAAAGTTGCATATTGAATGCACTTGACTCGAGTTTCGCGCGTATTCGAGCTCTTCAGCAGTGCTTGTACTTTCTCTGGTCCGATTCAAACCCGGGACGATGACCATTATAGTATCATACCTTACAAACTTTAGCTACCGTACCTTTCCATTGAGTAACCGGCAAAATATGTTGTTGTTGTCCAACTTATCTAATATCCGTGTCATTCTTTACATCAGATACAGTTTAAGCTGAAACATTAAATAAATCTTACGGGCATTGTTGGTCCAGTGTTTTTAGATTGTTCGTTCATTTTGTTAGCGATTGCTCATTTGAACCAATTTCTTTGAAATATTCAAATAGTTTATCAGAACGGTCAACATGGGAAGCATTGAACTCAAGCTTCGCTCTTATTTAGGCTAATCAGCAATACATATTCTGTCTGGGGTGTGATTCGATCCCTTGACCATCACAATTGTAGCCTCACGCTTTACCGCATTTAGCTATCGTCCTCTGTTTGACCGTTCGCGATTACGCCATCATGAATTTTTCTCCTAAGCGGAACATTTGATTAGCATCGTATGCCTGACCAGTCAGTAAGGCGCAAGCAACATCTGTTGTGGTGGTCCAACCGATCTCATCTCCTTGTGAGATATTCCCATCAGATTCAGTGTAAGCTAACAACGATTAAATCTAACGGGCATTGTTGTTCAAGAGTGTCTGGAGAGTTCGTTCATTATATTATACGACTGCGTTTCAGTAACAAGTCCATTGAAATAATCAGAAAGTTTATCACAACGGTCAACTTTGGAAGAATTGGACTCGAATTTCGCTCTAGTTTGAGCTTATCAGCAGTGCATATCCTGTCTCGGTTCTGATTCGATCCCTGGGCCATTACCATTTTAGCCCTACGTTCGACGGCTTTTAGGTGACGTTCTATGTTTGACGGATCGTGACAGGCACGTTCAAGTAGCGGCTTATGCCCGCCCAGTCGATAAGGAGGCAGAATCATCTGTTGTACTTGTCAAACCGATATGATCTCTATGTCAGTTCTTTCCATCAAATACATTGTTAGCTAACAACGATTAATTCTGACGGCATTTTGTTCCAGAGTGTTTAATTATTCCGTTCATTATGTTTTGCTACTACTCATTAGGCTGCACAGGTCGCGAAAGAAATGCAAAGGTATGGTATACAACTGCTGGCAATATGTGAAAGTAGATGGAATGGATCTTGTATGTTGGTTTTGACATTCGGGGAACGGATTATTTACTCAGGTCATGAAGATGAGAACCATAGTCATTCGGAAGGCGTCGCCATTATGTTATTCCCAATAGCTGCAGGCGCTCTCATTGAATGAGAACCCGTTGACAAACGGATAATCACAGCCAGATTCAACTCCAAGGGAAGAAATGTGACGGTAATTCAATGTTATGCGCCCACAAACAATGCTAGCCTTGAGTCGAAAGAAGAATATTACGTGCGTCTGCAGTCTGTCTTAGACAAGACACCCAAGCGAGATATCAAGATTTTGATGGGTGACATGAACGCGAAATTGGGTCCAGACAACACAGGCAGAGAATCTGTGATGGGTACGCATGCCCTAGGTGAACTGAATGAGAACGGTGAACTTTTCGCAAATTTATGCGCGCTCAACGATCTGGTCATCGGAGGCAGCATCTTTCAACACCGGAACATCCACAAGGCCACCTGGACATCACTTGATGGTGTTACTACCAATCAAATCGATCACCTATCGATTTCACGAAAATGGAGACATAGTTTCCTTGATACACGCGTAATGCGAGGTGCGGATGTTGCTTCAGACCACTACCTTCTAATGGTCACAATTAAAATCAAGTTGAGAGCTTCCTACGAAACCGGCAGTCGGTCTAGTGTAAAGTATCACACGCAGAAACTACGGGAAGAGCGTACAAGAGAGATTTTCTCAATCTCACTGAAAAACAGATTCGAATCGCTCAACAACTTAACCGTGAACTCTCAATAAATGAACACTGGACCGCTCTGAAAGACTGTTGGCAAGACACTTGTAAGCACGTAATTGGCAGACGGGTAAAGAAAGACAAAGAGTGGATCTCGAGTGAGACTTGGACACTGATCAACTCGAGAAGGCAGCTGAAACAACAGATCCTCCGGTGTAAGGACACCAAGCAGAAAAACCAACTGATCGAACAATACGGCTCCCTAAATAAAGACGTGAAACGAAGTGCCAGAAGTGACAAGAGGCGGTTCTATGAAATGCTGGCAACGGAGACGGAAAATGCAGCAGAAAAGAGAGACCTGAACACTGTCTACAACATTACCAGAACCTTATCAGGAAGAAAAATACCTTACGGCAAAATAGTAAAGGACGGTGAAGGTAACCTTATCAGTCAGGAATCGGCGCAAAGGAAGTAATGGATGGAGCAACTCAAGGCACTCCTAAATCGACCAGCACCTACTCCAGTCACTGACATCCCACTTGCAGCAAACTTGCTAGACGTAAACACCGATCCCCCCGGTCGAAATGAGATCCTTTTTGCCCTAAAATCGCTGAAGAGTGGCAAATCACCAGGCCCAGATATGATTCCACCAGAAGCTCTGAAGGCTGATTTGGACACCTCAAATGATATGTTACTTCCTCTGCCGCAGAAAATCTGGTCATAAAGACGGGTCTCAAATGATTGGAAGAGAGGTCGTTTGATCAAACTTCCAAAGAAAGGGGATCTGAAGCTATGCAAAAACTGGCGAGATACAGTCTGCTCTCAGTCCGTAGTAACGTACTTACGCGCATCATCCTTCTGCGTTTGCGCGACGCTATCGATCAAGTGTTACTGCCAGAGCAATCGAGCTTCAGAAAACAAAAGTCTGGTATCGACCAAATTGCGACCCTCCGCATAATAATCGAACAAAGCATTGAATGGAAATCGCCTCTTTGCCTCAACTACATAGATTTTGAAAAAGCCTTCGACAGTGTCGACCGCGAATTTATATGGAAGCTTTTGCCACATTATGGGGTCCCACCGCTGTACATGAACCTGATAAAGTAGCTGTATGAAGGTGCCTCCTGTCAGGTTATTCACAACGGAAGACTTACCGATCCATTTGCAGTTGAGATTGGAGTCCCCCAGGGATGCCTGTTGTCATCAATGATTTCTCTGTTGGTAATAGTCTGGATAATGAAACAGAGAGTAAAAGGTGAGAGGGACAGTATCGATTGGAAGGAATCCAACCATTTGGAGGATCTGGAATAGCTGATGATGTCTGCTTGATATCACGTGACCGCCAACGTCTTCAGAGAAAGACAGATAGACTAGCACACTTCGCCTCATATGCAGGAGTACTCGTGAATACCGACAAAACAGAAGTCCTCCGTGTATTAACTGATGAGCACCCATTATTCACCGTCAACGGTAATTCAGTTAAAGACGTCACGCAATTCGTCTACCTCAGCAGCCTTGTTTCAATAAGTGGTGGCACGGACAAAGACAGTCGCCAGAATCGGTAAAGCAAGAGACGCGTTCATAGCTTTGAAACCCATTTTGGAGTCGAAGGTTCTATCGAAACGCACGAAACTCCGTATATTCAGAAGCAACGTCCAATCCGTGCTACTCTGTGGATCGGAAACCTGGCGAGTGACAGCAAAGTCTTCTGGCCGTTTGCAATCATTCCACAATAGTTGCCTTCGTCGAATTATTGGGGTAAAATGGATAGAAAAGATGAGGAATCAAGACCTGTGGCAGATTGCTGCCTCGGACCCGATCGCCCAGCAGATCAGTAGAAGAAAGTGGAGATGGGTTGTGCACACCTTGCGGAAACCTTATGATAACATCACGCGTCATGCTCTGGAATGGAACCCAATCGTAAAGAGACGGATCGGACGCCGAGTGCTATCAAGGAAGCGCTCGTATGAAGAGGAAATCCGCAAGTGTGGACTTTACTGGAACGACATGAAACTAGCTGCTATGGACAGACTAATCTGGAGACCAGTTTTTAAGGCCCTATGTTCCTCCAGAAACTCCAGGGAATAAGTCAAGTAAGTCATTAGGAACAAGAGCTTCGAACTATTTAGAAGGTTTATCAAAACGGTGCACATTGGTAGCACTGGAGTCCAGTTCCGATTTTATTTCACGTCATCAGCCATGCATGTACTGTCTCAAAGCTGATTGGAACCCATGAACATCACCATTGTAGTCTCACACATTACGGCTGGGCTACCGTCCTCTGTTTGTCCGTTCGCGATGAAGCCTTATACTAGCGTCATATCTCCGACCAGTCGAGAAGGATCCAGCAACATCTGTTGTGGTCGTCCTACCGATATGATTTCTTTTTATGGTCTTTCCATCAAATACAGTGTTAGGTAACACCGATTGAATCTGACGTGCATTATTGTTCCAGAGTCTTTACATATTTCCTTTATTATGTTTTCCGACTACTCATCAGTAACAAGTGCTTTAAAATATTCAGAAGGTTTATCAAAAAGCAGCATGTTGGACGCACTTGTCTCGAGATTCGATCTTATTTGAACTCAACAGTATTGCATGTCCTTTCTCGTGTTTGGTTCGAACTCACGACCATCAACATTGTAGTCTCAAGAATAATGGCCTTAGCTCCCGTACTCCGTTTGATAGATGGCGATTAAGCTTTCATTTCCTTAACCCTCCCGATCCCACCCGCATCCCGTGATTCATTCACACGGACTTTCTAGTGAATTTGATCCTCATGTTCCTTCTTCTCGTTTTCCTACTATTCATTCTCCACGTTCATCAACTCAGGTTCCAGGAAGGCCCACGGTATTAGAAGGATGCTCTGAATGACTATAATGACCTATGGGAAGAAGAGTTGTGTATAGCAGAGGAAGATTTGAGCCTTAGAAAGGAACGGCTAGCTTTTTGAGAAAGCGAAGAGTAGGTGCGAACAAGATCACTATGTGGATAAAGGTGCGATGAATTTGAAACCACGAAATCTTCAGATCCTCCTTATTCCGTCCATATAATTGCTGCTGTCCACCAGGCTCCACTAACAAATAGCTGTATTCTGTGTGAGCTAATCCACCATCTGGAGCAATGTTCAGTTTTTTTCCGCAGTTAGGACGTCGAAAATAGGTGGCAAACACTTAAGCAAAATAGAAGGTGCATTCGGTGCCTTAAAGGCAATCATAGAATTGCAGACAGCAAGTGTGCCGCCTTGACGATTGTGGTAAGACTCATCACTATCAGCTAAATACGTTGATTAACAATAATGAACAGATAACGGGTGAAATAGTTTAGACATATAATTCCTATAGCTTAGCTTCTAATAGCGTACATCATATTTTCGTCCCAGTTAAGCTTGTGAGTCCGCGTGGAACGGTGTCCACTTGCGCCTTTCTTTACAATGGTTCCGACTGCACCTTAGTCGATAAGGATATAATGGAGCCATTGGGAATAACACCGGAGAAGTTTTGTATGCGCATTTCAACCTGCATGGTTCCAAGACAGTATCATGTGGTCAGACCAACGTAAGGTTGTCCTCATTAGACAATAATTTTAAGTGCGTCATTGAGAACTCAATTGTTGTAGACAGGTTGCCCACTAGTCGTGCTGACATTTCTAGAGTCGATATAACTAGGTGGCATCACCTTAAGGATGTTTCATTGCATTCTTTCACATCGACTCGTGCGGGCATTCTCATAGGTTGTGATGTCCCAGATGTGCATTGCGGCTCGGAACATAGTAATGTTAATGATTGAGAACCATTTGCTACTGAGACACATTTGGGTTGGGTTTTGAGAGGACCAAAGTATCAACAAGACATGTCACCGCGTCGCGTCAACGTAATATTGCGAGAACAGTCGAGCACCGAGACAATGCAGACCCGGTTGAACGACTCAGAATTTTCAGACCCTGGAGACCCTGAGGCACCCCAAACTTCACCCGATGACATCAGGGCGCATAACATAGTGGAGTACTCACTTCGACTGATTGATGACCATTAAGAAATAGGGGTGCCATGGAGATCTACGTTATACGAAATGCCAAACAATTATCCACGGGCGCGAATGAGGCTAATCAACTTAGGCCTTAGGTTGATGAGAGATCAAACTCTTTAAGACCGTTATGTCGTCACAATGACGGCTCATCTCGAAAACGGGCATTTACGTCGTGGAGATACCGGTATTAAACGATGGTTTCAGCTCACCATCCGGTGATAAATCCAAAAAAGTCGATGAGCTGCGAATCGTACTTGACTGCGCAGCGAAATTTTAAAAATCTTCCTTAAATGACGTACTAATACAAAGGCCAGACATTGTCAACAGTCTCACCGGGGTCCTTCACAGATTTCGCTGGTACTCAATAGCTTTATGTGCTGATATCAAAGATAAGTTCTTGAAAGGGATAAATGGGGAATCAGCACGCTTTGGTGGAAGGATGATAAGCCAAACGCAGAGCTTAACGTCTATGAATGGATCGTGCATCCGTTCGGAACGAAATCCTCTCCGTTCTGCGCCAACTATGTGTGAAGGCGGACATTTAGGGATCGCAGTGAGTGTTTTGATTATTGTATAGTGAGAAGTTTATGGAAGCAGTTTTACGTCGATGACTTCATCGGTTCCACGAGTTCGGTCGAGCACCCAAAGACCATCGTTACAAACTTGCCAATACTTCTTGCGCAGGGTGGATTACAGCTGGTCAACTGGTCCTGCAACAGAAACAGAGTGTTAAGTAACGTAAGTCCGGAGTCAACATCCACGTCGATGAGCAACTTTCTGTTCGGAGTATCCGTTGAAATAACTTTAGGCGTCAAGTGGAATTTGAACAGGGATGTCTTTATGTTTGACATGCAAGAACCTATTCATCAATCAACCACAAGATACATTCTTGCTTACATAGCATCAATTTTCGACATTCTGGGTTTGGTTGCCACTGTATTACTTTTGGGGAAATTAATTTTGCAAAAGCGTGCCGAAATAAGGTAGTTTGAAATACTAACTTTGATGGAATCGCATTACCGAAGTATAACAAGTGGTGGTCCGTCCTTACAATAATTGCAACTCTAGAAGTTCCACGTCACCTGATAGCTGATATCATCGATTATACGCACTTTGAGTTACACCTGTTTTCTGATGCATCAGAGTCCGGTTACGACGTAGTCGCATACCTGTGCGTTGAACTAACCGATGGCTCACGTCAATGTAGCTTTCTCATCGGAAATTCACGCGTGGCCTCCGTGAAGTTTATTACTATACCCCTGGTCGAGTTGACAACAGCACTTTGAGCTAGCAAACTGTCATTCTAACTGGTAGACAAATTAGATTTAGCATTGAATCACGTAACGCTATGGACTGATTTGGCAATTGTTTTGAGATATATATCAAACACTTTGTCACGGTATGCGAACTTTGTAGCCAATCGTAGCAGACGAATACGGGAACTATCCGACCTGTCACAGTGGCACCATGTTCCATCGGACCACAATCTTGCTGATGTTGCGTCTAGAGTAATAGTGTCTAGACCGGATAAAAACTTAGGTTTTGGCTGAATGGATCCGAGTTCCTGTTAACGGATAAAAGAAGTTGACTCAATGGGTCCTTTCTCATTATTGATAATAGTATTATAGAATTTAAGAAAGTCGGCGCTGTAAGCAGTAAGTTAGCAAATTTGCAATGGTCCCATTACATGGTGGCACGCAGCCGCGGGTGAATAAATTTGTTGAGAACAATTTCTTGGCTCAGCACATATCTTGAATATGAAACACGTCCCAGATGTAGCGGAGCACAATAAAATCCCTAAGCAGATACTCGCTCTTAACCGGTTGTAATAGAGGGAATAATCTGGATAGGGGGCGAAGTATCTAAAATAACTGAGTAATGGCTTCCCATTTTACCAAATAAAGACGCAGTCACCGACTTGATAATGCAGCATCACTACATAATATGTGGACATTTTGGAGCTTCACACGCGCTGTCTAGTATTCGTCGGTAGTACAGGATCTTGAAAGGAATAGCTGTAGTAGGAAGAGCGTTGCGTTCGTGTAAGGAGTGCAGAAGCCTGCATGCTAGTCCTTGCCATCAGGCCATAACGCCTCTCCGGCATTTAGAACCGACAGGGGTTTACATGCCTTTAGTCACACTGGTGTTAATTATTTCGGTGCCTTCCGTGTTAGGCATGAGGGAGGCGAAGATAAACGCTATGGCTGTTTATTCACATGCATGCGGATACGGGCAGTCCACATTGAATAAATTTATGACCTTACCACAGACTCATTTCTAATGGCCTTAAATAGATTCGCGTGTAGGAGAAAAACGCCAAGCGCTTTCTATAGCGACTATGGATCTAATTTCGTTGGAGCTGAAACAGAATTAAGAAATTTTGTCGTTCTTTGAATCAAAGCCGTATGAGCGACGCGAAAGCTAAACATGGTATAGAATGGTATTTCAATCCCTCAGCTATCGCGTCTGTACGTGGGAGCGGATGATCAGAACAATACATAGGATATTAGGACATCTTCTAAAGAAACAAGTTGTTTCGGACGAAAAAATCTTGACTGCACTTGCAGAAGCTGACAGAATAATGAATGATTGACAGATCGTCCCGGTTTATGAGGACCCAGAACGATCACCAGCTCTCTCTCCAAATGATTTGTTGCTACACAGATCTAACTCTAGTTTGATCGACGACAATATTTCTCTAAGAGAAAAAATGACAAAAGATGACCACAAGCGCGTCAGTTAGCACACTTGAAACACTTTGTTCTTAGATAGTAACGTCTAGTTGCCATTATGATATGATCAGCGATGGGTAAAGATATAGGGTGGGATACCAGAGTATGTAGGTTGTCAGCCTTTGAGAAATCCGGCGCGGATTTCGGGAGGCGGTGTAAGATGAACATTGAATTTATTTTATTGACAACTCACTGTTTGAATCTCCTGGTATTTTTGTACATTTTAACCATTTTTGTTTTACTGAACCACTTGAATTTATTCCTTCTTGAGCTTATATTTTTGTATCTTTATTTGGCCGTTCGCTCGCTATTTGAAGTTGCGATCACTCGTGGTCATTGTTGCTGTTGAATATAGTTGTTTTTGGATTCAGTACGAAGCGGAATAATTGAGGTTTGCTATTTTTATTGTATAATTATTTTGCTTCAATAGTACCGTACTCATCTCACGTATTGTATTGTCAATATTTTGGTGGGCTTGGACGCGTCATTCAACCGTTGGATAGACACATTGGTGTTTATATCGTGACTGAAATCTTTGACATTGAACTCGATTTTCCCCGGACCGAATTGTCGGTTACACAGCGCGTGCGTACTTAATGCTTTACTGTTCGGCAGTGAAACCTGGACCACCCACGCAAGACACGAACGGAAGCTGAATGCTTTCCATTTACGAAGCATCTGTCGTATCTTGAACATATCGTGGATGAACAGATTGACTAATGCTGAAGTGCTTTTAAAAGCTAGTCAACAGAATAAGTTCACCCTATTGCGACACCGCCGCCTGCGGTGGCTTAGTCATGTCTACAGAATGGAAAATGGTTGTATTCCGAAAGATCTACTCTATGGTGCGTTGCAATTAGAAAGTCAACCATTGGGCAGACCGCACTTGCGGTACAAAGATGTTTGCAAAAGAAATATGAAAGCTCTTGACATTGACCCCGCGAGCTAAGAAGAACTTGCTCTTGACCGCTCACTTTAGCGGCGTTATTTAAAGCATAGACTGCAAGCTGGGAAAGAGCAGATACAGCTCTTGGTTGCTGAACGCAGATCACGCCGCCGGCGTGCAACTGATGCAATACAACAGAGTTTTGACTATCGTTGCAAGCGCTGCGGGAGATAATGTTCCTCCCGAATCGGACAGTTTAGTCATTCAGAAAGCTGTAAAACATGAAATTTCATGCGATTGTGATGTACATTCTTGGTCGACATCGACCGACGTAGGCCAACATCAACAACAACATCTGGATAAATGCACTCTAGTGCGCTTTATCAGCACGTAAGTGAGAAAACTATGTACAAAGATGTACATTCACTATCTACACTGGACTTACTATTCTTTAAAGGTTCTAAAGATGCCCAAAACCTTTCTCACGACTCACCTTTGGGGAAAAGTTACCATGTCACCATAATATTCCAGGCAATTCTTTGTTTTCATAAGCCACCCGTCAAATACAGGCGTAATCTAAACCAAATTGACTAGAATGACGTACGGCTTTCCGCTTCATAATGTGACTAATTCTCTGAAACCAATGACATCGAAAGTCAATCGTCAGTTATGAAGCGCAATGTCGTAAGTCTTTAAGACCTCTACCTTTCTCTTTGACACGCACGGCTAAAGAACAAACCACCTCGGTGGACTCCTGTGGTGCGACGCATCATTATTAGGCGCGGCAGACACTGGCGCAGACATATAGCTCTACCAACCTGTGGAAATTGGTCGTGATATAAGGTTTCTGTAAACAACACAGTAGACTCATCAGAAATCAATTTATGGTTCAAAGTGAAGCTACAACGGAGGCTTCAGCGAAGCTACGAATCTTACCTCGCGAACTTTGCTAAAAAAAACCTTAAGAAGTATTTTAGTTATGTTCAGTCTATTGGTAAGCCAAGGGGGCCCAACGGTACTCTAATATTAGACAATGGCGAGAAATCCAGTTTTGACCCCGACAAGGCAGCAGCTTCGCATGATTATTTTTAAAGCGTAGATTGAATGGATGATGGTGATGCGATTCACACAGTTCCAACTCTTCGTACGTGAATGGGTGCCTCTCTGAGCAAAGTAGTTTTTGCACGGAAGCTGTCGCTGGGATCCTAAACAATCTAGACGGAAATAAATCCGCCGGACCTGATGATATGCGTCCTGAAATTGTAAAGGAAATACATAAGTATTAGCAGAGCCTCTCTGTAGGTTATACAACCAATCGCTCTGCAAAGGCATCCTATCAGATGACTGGAAGAAACGCCATTGTCGTACCTATTCGAAAGTGATGTTACGCAAATATCGTTAAGAATTTCCGACCGATAAGCTTTACTAGTGTTTTATGTAATGCCTTGGAGAGACTTATCAGGGATCAGTTGTGCAGCCTGCTCGTACACAATTCATCATCAAGCACAGTTTAAAATGTGTTTCTAGAAAGAAGGTCGTGTCTCTCGAATTTTTATGCTTTTTAGATAGAATTTCCAAGACACGGTTATACACAATTTCCTAGTGATGACGCTCGCGGACAGAGGCGTATCTGGTAAGCTTCACGACGGGATAACCAGTTTTCTTCCTGATCGATCCTTCCACGTCCGTGCAGGCGATACCACCTTTAAATTCGCAAAAGCTACCAGTGTGGTCCAAAAAGGTTCAGTATTAGTCCCAATAATCTTTCTGATCTTCATCGATGATCTGGCATGTCATGTCCCTGCTACATGTTTTATGATGATGTTAAATTCACCGGATCTGGTGATCACGGTGATTTGTTGAAAAGGTCATTAAATGGTCACAGGATTGGGATCTTCCTCTGAAATATAGTAAATGTCAACTGAAGTCTGCACCAGTCGACAAAATTACAGTAAATGCGAATAACGGTATGACCGATTTCAAATCTATACCAGACCAATTTATTTACACATTCATCATTGTTCCCGTCTACTTATTCTACCTTTCGCCAACACACAATTCAAAGGTCAATCAGCGTCACATGAAAAATGTTCGATTTTCGCGGCCCGGTCCGTGATATCGACGACCTTTTCAAAATTATTCAAATGGCGCGAGGCAACTAACAACGTGATAGGATAGAATAACACCGACAGGCAGCGAACGACGATACTGCCCCTTTTCTCCATTTCCATTCCTCCTGTTGCTTTCAACCATTTTACTGAACAACACCATTACTTCATAAAGATAAAATTTGGTGTACAAGCGTTGTTCTTTTTGCCGAGACATGGAGGTTCAAAAGACGAAGCCTTCGCCAAAACACCGTCATCAGTAAACACCACTGGGGCCATAACTGAAAAAATCTATTCGGAGGATAAAAGATTTAAGTATAGTCGTAACAGCGGACTTTAAATGGGCTACGCAATGTGCCTCAGCTGCAAAACGAGATAGAGTAGAACTCTTAAGGCTTAAATGCCTTCTGACAATTAGAAAACTGAAAGTGTTTATCCCCTTTTATACGGCGATTATCAGGCTGCATTTCGAATACTGCGTGCAAGCCTGGAGCCCCGTCTTCCAAACAGACATATTACTACTAGAGAGAGTCCAACGTCTGGCTGCCAAAATGTTTAAATGTTTGTGAGGGAAACCTTACGAGGAACGTCCTATTTCTTTACGTCTCTTCACACTTCGGCGTCGGAGTCGACATGGTGACCTAATAGAAACCTTTAAAAACCTGAAAGGCATCGGCGACGAGAGTTGTCAAAACCTGTTCTCTGCAGCAATCAACCATTTAATTAGAGAACCCACATTATAGCTCGCGAAAAATGACAACTGTCTGAAGTTTAGTCATCAGTTCCTATGTGAAAGAGTGGTAACCATCTGGAACAAGGTGCCTGAGGAACTAATCGCTTGCACATCAGTAGGTGCATTCCAAAGGATTTGGGATGCCTTATGTATAACCTTTTTCTCGAATTCTCTCCATATATATGTATGTCGCCATTTGACAGAATTGGCATGAATTTTTTTGTTCATTTTATATTTATACGGTCTTTACCACGATTTAAAAAAAACAAAATAAACAACACAAATCTAATTATATAAGGCCTCGTTTTAAATCTCATGTTTTAATTGTACGCACGAATTTTCCATAGGTAACCTTTCACCGGCTTGATGAAGAGGAACCCTTTCCGTTTTTCCTAGTTTTAGCTACAAATATTGGGACTGTAGGAAAACAACCTACGTAACATCACATACGACGAGGATACTAAAGAACAATTAATCAACTTTGATAGCGGTTAGCGCTCCATTGAAGCTTTCCATCGACCGATTTTCTGGACGCTTGATTGGCTTATCAGCCATTTACAGTCCTGTGCCAACTGAGCTGAACTGAACTGACAAAGTGAAAGAACGCAAAATTTCAAATGAAGGTCATCGGTCTTATTATTTGGTTACGTTTGCCGGAGTATAAGGTCGCACAACATAATCCTCATCACTAAGGAGTTAAACGCCACGTAATATCATACTAAACACTGATGAAAGTAATGAAGTGTTAAATATTTTGTGGTATTATTCCGTTCTCTAAAATGATCTGCATCTGAATTCTTTTTCTACAAGTCGATTCTAGAAATCTATTGCGCCTTAAAGAAAATTAATATCACTACAGCTTTTCTGATTGGAAGCGTTGCGCTTATTCTGAGTAGATTGTATATATAAACGATACAGATGTATAAAAACTCAATCCTGATTCAGTTCAGTTCAGTTTGCATAAGCAGAGTACCGCATATTTACGACTGCATTTGGGCAGTTATACCGTCAGGTTGCCCTTGTCTATACAAATATCAGTATCATAATCCAATTGGCAGTGAGACTGCAACGTGTTTTCACACAAAGCTTACTACTATGGTTCACACTGCTCTATAGGCGTGGTATCAATTTAAACACCTAGCCCCCGCGGAAATTCGCTTGCAAGCGGCTGCTGACAAACCAAAACCCAAGCATCCTCTAAACACAGCGGTACCCCCCTCTCCTGACGTATCTGCACCATTCTCAGAGGATATGCGCTTTGCACCCACGGAGGCTCGACTTCGCTCCGCAGTCGACAAACCACAGCCTCGTCTACAATCACCAGTCGCGTCGAATGAAGACCAATCTGTTAGCGAATTACACATGACTGTTTCAAAAAAACTCCCAGGAGCCGGCTTCATCGGGGCCGGTGGAATAAGTACACCTCCAGTAGCCGATCCCATTGAGATCGGCACAACAGACTCCCAATTACTGCATCAAAAATATTTAAAATGCTGCTATACAAATGCCAGAGGTTTTTTGACAAAACATTCTGAACTAAATCTCTTGAATTTAGCCGAAAATTTCGACCTTATTGCGATAACCGAAACGTGGCTCACCACAGATGTATTATCTGAAATCGCCTTGTCCGGAATGCAACTTTTTCGTATGGATCGTCCATCCAAAGGTGGTGGTGTACTCCTCTACGTTAATCAATCTCTCTCCTGTTAACTGGTTGATGATGAGAGATTACCCCACACCGATACCCTTTGGTGCCGCCTCAAATTACAAAGAAGTGATTCTGCACTACTAGCCGTAATCTACCGTCCCCCAAACACATTGGAAGAAAGTGACCATTGTTTGCTTACTTGTATCCGGAATTTTTTATCAATGAACTTTACCCACATGTTAATTATGGGCGACTTTAATTCACCTGGTTTGTCATCAGGTACCACGGTTCACAACTTTGCAAGAGATTTCCTGGAAGTTATTACCTCTCACCCGTTGTACAATCACGTACTGCACCCCACCCGCTATAGTGGAAGCTCCAATGCATCAACTCTTGATCTAATCTTTACCAATGCAGAGCATATGATAACCAAGATGGTTACGTATCTCCCACTAGGTAAAGGTGACCACGTAATCTTATGTTTTTCGTATATCTCGTACGCTTATTATCCAAACAATCGTGTACAAAAACAGCGATATGTGACCGATTATCGTCTTCTATCCGAACTTGTCTCCGCTAACAATTGGAGTGTGCCCGAAAATTTGAGACTTGACGCCTGCTGGACCGAGTTTGTGACGAAATGGCATGCAATCTTGGATACTTGTACATTTGAAAAGCCATATGCACCGCAGCGCAGAAATGCAGAAATTCGAAGCAGAACTAGAAAAGTAATTGCACTACGTAATTAAGCTTGATACAAGTATACTACATGTCCCACTCCTTCCAGCTGGGAATCATATCGACGTTTGCGGAACCATAGCGTTTCTCTCAAGCGGCAAGATCGATACTTATATCAACGCAGCCTGACTGATAAGTTCGTGCAGAACCCAAAACTCCTGTACCCGCATATTAACAGCAAAAGAAAAGTAAAAATCGGCACACCACCTCTTCAATCTTCGAGAGGGTTAACTGCTACGTCCGTTGACGCAGCGAATGCACTCCGGACGCACTTCGAACATATCTTTCAGGTAACACAAGGTCCACTACAGCTACGCCAAATTTCAATAATCCCCCACATTTCAACCAATCATTTTACCCCTGAGATTGTTCATCGAAAAATACTATGCATGCGCCAAAACGCCTTTTCGGGGCTCGATGGGATACACCCAAAAGCTTTAATTGCCGCAGCGCCCATAATCGCAGACTACCTAGCAGCCTTATTCCAGCGTTCTTTGGATGCCACAGAAATACCGCAACAATGGAAAGATGGACTTATCACCCCTATATTTGAATCCGGTGATCGTACAATGCCGAGCAATTACCGCCCAATTACCCTTTTTCCCATTATTTCCAAGATTATGGAGAGTATCCTGGCTGACGCAATAATGAATCACCTGGAAACAAACAACCTTCTTACATCTGAACAACACGTGTTCCGCAGCCATCGTTCATGCACCACAAACCTCATACTTGCGCGCGATGACTGGACCAAAGCAGTTGATTCCGGCTTAGAGGTAGATGTTGTTTACCTCGACTTTTCCAAATCCTTTGACCGTGTTGACCATAGTATCCTCTTGCACAAGCTCCAGTTTTATAAAATCGGTGGTCCCCTTCTGGCATGGATAGAAAAATTCCTGCAAAATCGAACTCTTCGTGTGCGTGTCAGGCAATCCCATTCGGAGAGCTTCACAGCGACCTGTGGTGTCCCACAGGGATCCGTACTAGGCCCGCGATTGTTCCTCATTTTCATCAATGATATCGGGTTAACAATAAAGTCACCATTTCTTATGTTCGCGGATGACATCAAGCTTTGGCGACATCAGCAGACATCAGATGACCACGACAAATTGCAGGCCGATTTAGATGTGCTACACAAGTGGTCATCTGAAAATCGCCTGAATTTTAATACATCTAAGTGCCATACTCTTTTACTGAAAATTAAATCACCAGTTCCGTACACCCTTGGAGGTGAGCAACTACAAAATGTCGAGAGCGAAACGGACCTTGGAATCATTATGCAGCGGGACCTAGGCTGCTCTCGTCATTGCTGCAAGGCTGCTGGATCGGTAAACAGAAATCTAGGATTTCTTAGACGAGCCTTCGGACATTTTTACGCACAGATCCTGTCACGTTTGTTGACAGCCCATTTTCGTCCATCGCTGGAATACTCTGTCTGCGCATGGAGTCCATAGCTAAAGAAGGATATACAGCAACTGGAGCAACCTCAACGCAGAGCTACCAAGTTTATTCCAGGTTTGTCCAGTACCGCATATGAGGAACGTCTGAGAAGATGTAAACTCTTTTCCCTGAAATACCGTCGTCTGCGGGGAGATCTGATTTTCATATTCCGTGCACTTACTGAAATCAATCATCCATGCAGGAATATGTTTATCTTGTCTCCTCTTGTCAATCACCGTGGACATAATCTCAAGCTCTCACACCAAACCAGCCGGTTAAATTGCCGCAGTAATTTTTTAACGCTTCGAATTACGCGAGTATGGAACGCACTGCCGGCAACCGTTGTAAACTCCCAATCAGTCTCAACCTTTAAACAACGCTTGGACACACATCATCATCATCATCATCATGAAGCACAAGCCTGGAGCCAGACAAAGTGCCAAGCAATATGAAGCAGGAAAAGCAGATAAGCAAGCGCGTGGAAAAGGGAAAGCAGGCGAGCGGACTACGCAAAAGCAAATGCACAAAAAAGCAGCTTGTTTTTGTAGTTTCACTACATGCGATTTTTTGGGTTTTTTGTTTTGTTTTTGTTTTTTTTATATATAAAATAATACCGAATAAAAAATTATCACACAATAAAATACACTGGCGCCACCGAATTCGGTTTGTAGCCATATCGCGTAAGGTTTCCAGCCAACTATTAGGTGGAGCTTTTGGACCCCATCCAGGCAAACGAATACGCCCAACTGAGCCTAGCGCTACTGTGAGTTCATCCCAACGTGACACGTCATGGACTGGCCACCCGATCTTTTCTTCCAGCTTCTGCTAGGCTCTGCGAATAAGGCGCGGTACGATAAACGGTGAGTAGGCATTCTTAAAACATGTTCCAACCATCACAAACGAGCAAGCATCAGCATTTCTCTCAGTCCGTGGCCACCTGGTCCTAACACCCGCTTGCAGACATCTATATTTGTAACACGATGCTGCCACCGAATGCGAGCAATTCTACGCAGGCAACGGGTATCAAAGACAGTAAGCCGACGGACATCTTCCGCTCGGATAGACCAGGTTTCGCAGCCATAAAGGAGTGTAGCACGCACCACTGCGTTGTGCACTCGGCCTTTAGTATGGAGTGAAACATCACGTCGACACCACATGTGGCGAAGGTTAGCAAACGCTGCACCCGCTTTGCGAACACGATTTGAGATCTCGCCCTCGACACAACCGCCAGAGGAGATACAACTGCCAAGGTAAACAAAGCTGTTGACCAATTCAATATTGACATCGCACACAGTTAGGTTTGGAAGAGAGCCGCTTCAATTCTGGGTAAGTGTTTTACACTTGTTAGGCGCAAAGCACATGCTATACCTTGAAGCTTCAAGTGCCAGCCGGTCCAGGGCTTGTTTCATTATATGAGGGTCATCTCCCAGAAGTGCGATGTCATCGGCAAAATCTAGATCGGTCGCTCTTTCACCCGGCAGAAGTTCAACACATGTGCCCACCAGGCCAGCTAAAGCTTTTCTCAGGACATCGTCGATCGCGAAGTTAAAAAAGAACGGCGAGATAGGGCAGCCCTGCCGCACCCCGCTGGAGATATTGAACGAGGACGACAATTGTCCGTACGCTCGAACCCTGCCCGAAGTTTGGCAATATAATGCTTTCAAGATCCAAACATACTTCTCGGGCACTCCATGTCTCAGTAGACAGTTCAAAAGACTTTCACGATCGATTGAATCGAATGCCGCTCGGATGTCAAGGAATACCACGATAGTTGGTTTACGAAAAGTGTGGCGTTGCTCCAGTAACTGACGGAGTGTAAAAATTTGATCTATGCACCCTCGGCCGGCACGAAACCCAGTTTGCTCCTCACGGATTTGCTCTTCCCGTTTGGTACTTAATCGGTGAAGCAGAATGGACGCCAGTATTTTATGAGCTACTGAAATGAGACTGATACCCCGATGATTTTCACAGGAATCGCGCCGTCCCTTTTTGAAAATCGGAGCAATTACTGATTCTCTCCAAGGGATCGGAACGCGTTCCTCAGTCCATATGTTGGCGAACAGCGCTTGAAGTTCGCGAACTAAAGCAAAACCGCCATCTTTGAACAATGACGGAAGCAAGGCATCAGCACCTGATGCCCGGTGGCGCTTAAGACTCCGGACTACACTGTAAATCTCTGATTGAGTCGGAGCCTCAAGAGAAATCGACCATGGGGTACAATGTTCCGTATTCTCGAAATCAGTGGGTGCAGAAGGCCAGTTAAATTGTGCTTCAAAATGTTCTGCCCATCGCTCCACACATATAAAAGAGTATGTTTATTCTGCGTGACGTTTTTTCTTCTGTATTCACACCGATTATAATGCGTTCCAAGTTTCCCACTCTTTCAGACTCACTATTTCCCGTGTCTGGAGTCGATCTCCTACCCGTACAAATGCCACAAGAACCCTGGAAAGGTCTAACACAACCTCAAAGCCTCTCTATACTCAAGCTACCGCCTAGCGAACTCGGGAAGACGCAACTCCAAAGCGAGTGTGGCCCGCTATAAGGCCTCCCCGCACCCGTACTGATTATACTGACCAATTTATTCCCTTGAACCCCATTCTGACGTTTTTTCTTCATCCTATTTTTTCGATCCACTGTAAACACATCCTGTGGTTATTTGAAGCTATGTGCTTATTTTACCATAAATATACTATTGAACTATTGGTAAATTAATTTAATAGTTCAATAGACCAGTGGTGTATTAATGGTAAAATAAGCATATAGCTTCAAATAATCACATTATATTTTGTACAGTGAGAGTAAAAGTGAAAAAAGTCAGAATGAGGTTCTAAGACATTAAGCCGGGCCTCACTGGCGTTTGAACTGCATGGTGTTAGCTGCATAGCACAAGAGTACTGCACGATTGCGCATCTGTACATGACCAAAATTGAGTGCTTAATAACATTTTTCTGAATAAGCTGTTCAATCACATTTACACATGTAGACGTCGTTAAACCCCTGGGCTCAATACAAATATTCGTATTCGCATGCATTTCTAGCACAATCTCGACTACCAATTTCATACCTTTTGCAGGGAATGTGTACAATCCCTTAAAGTTTCTATCTTATCGCTCCCGAGCCTGTCTTCTGAACGAAAAAGCTATGATGCTAATAGACTATTCTTCGAGTTGATGCGTTTCGTCCCTCTGAGCCATAATTGAATTTTGAAGGTCAACGTGGACGTTTACCCCTTACGATATTTTGATATTGTTGTGGATATCCGATCTATTTCAAGATTATTACAAGAACTTTTATTCTATTTTCAACGGATTTGAACATGGTTACGACTCGTAAATCTGCAAAAGGAGATCATACAGCACCGACTGCAAGGAAGCCTCAAGAGAATTGGGGCTCCGCTGCTCACTCTGGGGATTCTTGTCTGGTTTGTTCGAAACAGGTCGCCAATAACGCTAAAGCTGTTTAATGTGAAATTTGTTCAATGTGGATACATATTCGATGTGGTGGAATGAAGCTGGAGATGTATCGTTGGCTTCAGAAGAATTCATGTGATATCATTCGCACGATATGTAAGATATGCCTTCCACCGACTGGTTTCAAGCTCGCAAGTACTCAGCTTCAAGTTGACACGGCTACTGCTAAGACCCCTGAAGGTATTGATGGGAGTATTGTAAATAGTGGCTCACCCTCGAAGAAGGATAACCACCACACATCTTGTGTACAGCAAGTTTGCGCGCAATCTGAAGATGTACGCACCTTTGCGGAAGTGGCTTCCTCGTCTTTACTCGGTTCCAAAGACGGAATTAGTTTTGCTGGTGAAACGAACGTTCTTGAGGCCAAAGAGGTCCAGGAACCATCAAAGCTAGATAAAACTATAAAGAAGAAACACCAGAGCTTTACGACTGTTGAGAGTAGACAATCCTGCGTCATTCTTCACAATGCACCGGAGCAAACAGGTGCTTTGGCGATAGACAGGGTTAAACAGGAACGCGAGTTCGTAAATTCTGCTCTTGCCCCCCTTTTCGACGAAGGTGAAAAGGGTGTAACGGTACGCACAGCGTTTCGTCTAGGCCGCAGGCCAGCGCCAGGAGATCGCCCAAGACCGTTAAAGATTGTGTTAGACTCTGTTGAGCAAGTGACCTTACTGCTAAAGAGGGGTTACAGGTTAAAGGGTAGTGAACTTCGACTCCTGCGTGATCTTTCTCCGGAAGATCGTGTGAAGATGTGAAAAGCTACTCAGGAAATTAGCGAGCGCAGAGCCGCAGGTGAAACTAACTTGCGCATTGTGGATTTTCGGGTTGTGAGGATGAGGCCAAAAGTTCGTTGGCAACCTCTGACGATATGCATTCGGAGGGATCTGGATCTTTAAAAGTGATAGATTTTAATGCGAGGAGCTTGAGAAACAAACTGGATGAACTCTTTGATCGGATTAGATGGGACCCTCCAGCGATCATTGCGGTGACGGAAACCTGGCTTTCACCTGAGCAGGATGATCCCGAGCTGGCCATACTTGGATATAGACTCTTTCGCTCGGATCGAACAGACGCTAAAATCGGTGGTGGGGTTGCCTTATATTTCCAACAACATATTTCCGTCGCAGTGTTGGCTCGCTTCCAGCAGACTGCCGGTATGGCTGAGAGTATATGGTGCCGTATAAGGACTGCAGCTTCATTTGCCACGATAGGTGTCGTTTATCGTTCTCCCAATACTCAGGCAGATACTCTGATATCACAGATATGTCAGTATGGTAGATCCTCACACTGCTTGATTATGGGGGATTTCAATGCTCCTAGTATTGATTGGACTTCGCTAGATGAAGGTTCTGGGTCATTCGAGCGGGACTTATTGGACGCTGTGGTTGATGTGGGCCGCGTGCAGCACGTTTCCCATCCGACCAGAGTAGGCCCTACTGGGTGTGAGTCCATTTTGGACTTGGTATTCACTCCCACGCAGTCCGATATTACTCAGCTTCGGACTGAAGCTCCATTAGGCTGCAGTGACCATGCCACCTTAAGTTTTATGTGGAAACGCAACACTGACTGGGTACCAGATCCAATTCCCAGAAGGAATTTTTGGAAAGCAGACGCGGGTAGGTTACGGGATGTTGCTTCATCTCTCGATTGGTCTTTCGATCAAGCAGCTGATGTTGAAGATTGTTGGCTGGTGATCCGTAATAACATTTTGACAGTTATTGAGGTGGCTGTTCCGCTGTCCACACGTCGTCGTAAGGCGAAAGGTCCACCTTGGTTTGATAAGGAGATAAGGAAACTTTTGCGGCAACGTCAAAAGCTCTGGTCGATATTCGTAAGTCGGAAAACGCCACTGACTATGACAACTATCGGCAAGCTAGAAACCTTTGTACGGCATTAAAGCGCAGGAAACGTATGTTGTACGAGCAGCGATTGGTTGACGAGTCTACTTGTGCACCAAAAAGGCTATTCGCATACATTCGACGCCGCACAAAGGCGTCGCCATATATTCCTAATTTGATAGATACTAATGGGGTAGACATTACTGAGGATGGTTTGAAAGCTGAAGCCATGGCTAAGCAATATGCCTCCGTGTACTGTCTGGAAGACAGTGATCCCCCTTCTGTCTCTAATAACAGTGAGGTCCTGTCTGATCTTGATGTAGATTTAGAAACTCTTAGACTCCTGTTGGAACAGTTAGACACACAATCCGCGCCAGGACCAGACGGTATTCATCCGATGGTTTTACGAGCACTATCAGAAGTGTTGTGCGTTCCGCTGGTCAGGTTGTTTACAAAATCTGTAACATTAGGGGTCTTGCCCCAAGAATGGAAACAGGGTATTACTGAACCTATGTTTAAGAGTGGGGACCCTAGTAATCCCGCTAATTACAGGCCGGTCACATTGACTTCTGTGATCGGTAAAATTTTAGAGAAGCTGATCAAAAGGAAATTAGAGCACTTTCTTTTGGAGTGTGGTCGTTGGTGTCCACAACAACATGGATTCACCAAAAATCGCCATGCGT